>JAQSVH010197123.1:3011-13485 GCA_029448705.1 Adansonia digitata | reverse complement strand
ATCCTAAATGGTATAACATTAGTAAACATTGCTACTATCATGCGAGAATAAGAGGACATTCAATCAAAGCATGCTTTACCTTCAAAAAAAAAACTTCAAAAGCAACTTGATGTAGGCATAATTTGGCTTAAACTAAGGATGAATGTTGCTACTGAACTCCCGCCTTGTTATTAAAGGTATTAGAACATCTAGGGTAATAAAATGATCATGACAAGTTTTGGCTGTTGGGACTTGTAAATATAAGCTTTGGTAAATATAAGGCATGCAAATGAAGTGATCGTAAAGGGTTTTGTAAATATAGGGTTCAAAAAGAATGACTAGTACTTGCAAAGACTCCCTAGAAGCACCAACATAGTTAGAAGGATAAAGTGTTTAGAAGAGTGGTCTTTTTGTTTCTTGTTCTTTTGAATCTTGTAGATGTACACCAACTATGAATAAATAAATCAATGGCTTTGGTTGATGAAACGACAAGTGTAGAATCATGACTCGAATCTCGCAAATTCTAGCCTCTGTAATAATCTCTATGGCTAATATTTGGCTCATTGCTTGACATTAATTTTGTCTCATTAGATACTATTTTATTCATTTATTCATTCATTTGTTCATTAATTCATACATTAATTTTTCCATTTATTGACATACATACATGGATAAAAATAAAGATAAATGTTGACAAGATATGTATTCACGTATATTGATTTAAGCTTTTTTTTTTCATTTTTAAAGGTGAAGTACTGCAAGTTCGATGAAGTTACTTAAAACAAATAAGTTTATTGCACCCGGTAAGTATTATATATACTTCTACCAGGGATCCAAGAAGTCCATGCTTAAAAACAGTACGTTAACATTTAAGATATATAGTGAGTGGACCTAGCCTTTCACATTAACATTGGTGCCCCTTCATAATGGGCAGATGTAAAAATCGTTACACAAAAAAAATTAGCAGTCTTCGACTTTAGCAAGAAAGAAAGGTTCGTGCAAAAGTAAAATTGTTCCCCAAAAATCTTTTATTACTAAAAATAGTCCCGTATTATGAAACTCAATATTTATCATAATAATACCCAAAAAATTATTATTATTACAAATACTCAATCTTTATCATACTAACACTTCTGCTGGAAATTTGGGGAAGTACAAGTTCGAATGTAGTTATCTCAAAATACTCAATCTTTATTATACCAACATTTCTGCTGGGGATCCAAAGAGTATAAGTTAAAAGGCAATTACCTCAAAATACCAACACTTCTACTTGGGATCTTGGGGAATACAAACTGAAAGTCAATTACTTCATAGTATTCAATCTTTGATAAGTGAGTCCTATAATACATGTTCATGTCGACCAAAAGGGCAATAGGTAGCATACGTGAGACGAGAGAGTCATCCTATTATTAAATGCCAACAAGTCACAATCGATTGATACCAGGACCATACAAATCCAAGAAAATAAGGAAATACATTCGGACATTATCCTTGACCTCAGCTTTCCATTGTTCAGTGACCCTAATAGAATCATTTAATCTCTTCCATTCCAACAAAGCCTAGAAAATTCCCTACCCAAGGTGGTATAATCCAAGCGTTATGGTATAACACTTTTTGTCTAAGGATTTCATCAATCAATGCATGTTGTTTAATGTGAAGATAATTAGGAATACTCGCATGGTCGGAAAGAGATCATAGGCTTGGAACAATTCCAACTTGAATTACTTGGATGATTCTTTGCTATGTAATGAGCTTTTGGATTATCTTCTCTGCTAAAGAATTTAGGGAAGTATTATACAGTGGTTGTCCTCACAGCATGATTAAGATGACAAGAAATAACAATGCATCTTATGGAATTTTCAATTTTGAAAATTTAAAGTTCGATACACCTCTAGATGTTCTATTAGCTAATTTATAGATTAAACCTTGAGGATGCCAATTTAGTAAAATTCTAAGAGCTGATGGATGTCTACCAAGAATGATTAGTCTAAAAGTTATAGGCTTTATGGTAGTATGCTAATCAGGGGCATCTTTTATCTTGACTTTAGAACTTTGTACAGTTCTTTTGGGAAGGTATAAATTATGAAATGAATTTTGGTTTGTAAATAGTACGCATTTTGTAATGGACCACGAATTTTGTTGAATTCCAATATCTAGGATAGTGAGAACATTGTAGAAAAATTTTCTTTGGTTGGTGATCCCCATTAGCTTAAACTCTCTTAAAAAGGTCCTTTACCTCCACATATATGATGGTCCCAAACATTCAACTATGGACCTTTCACCACTAAAGACCTTTCACATCCAAATGTTCTTTTCTATGGATTCCTTAAAGGTCTTACAAATATGTTGTGCTCCTAAAAGATTCAAGTAACAATAGTTTGACATGTGTTAAAATAATATAGTAATTTTGGGATCTCCTTTATTTGGATAACATTTTTCCATGAATTCCTTAACACTTTTCCAAATCCTTGATTTAGGAAAAGTAAAAGTAAAAGTGAGCCGAAAAACACCTTTTCTTTTCGAACAAAACCTTTTCGAACCAATTCCTGATACATAAGATATGAGATTTGAGATATTTTTCAAACTAATCTGATTTTTTTTCCTAAAGGGTCAACCAATTGTTGGTGGCTATGAAGCCAATATTATTGAGGGGCATACCTTAAGCCTTTATTGAATGTAACATCATGTTATTAAAGTATCCAAAATGATTTTAGAAAGAAATTATCATTTTCCTAGTGAAATGTTTGACAAGTTCAAATGGCTATGTTTAAAATGAAAAATGGCCTTCTTTCTCTATCCCTTCTTAAATATAGAAAATTATTGCATTTAGAGTCCCCTTTAAGCTTGATAATGTAATTTCTTTCTTTAAACCGTAATCAAGGATCACTTTCCACACTGGGGGTAAATAAGGCAAAGCTTAAAATCAAAGGAGCAAATTTTGTCTTAAAGTTACAAGAAGAATATGTTTATTATCATGAAAAAGTCAGAAATCAAGCAAAGTTAAAGAAAGTTCAAGTTTTAAGACCAAATATTCAAAGTGAAAAATAAAAAAAGTTTAAGTTTAAAGTCCAAATATTCAATGTCGGAAGTGAAGAAAGTTCAAAGTTCAATTTCCAAGTTTAAATATTCAATGTGAAAAATGAAAAAAGTTTAAATTTTAAATTTTCAAAGTATAAAGAGAAAATTATGAAAGTTCAGATTTCAAGTCCTTTCAAATAAAGAATGAAGCAAGCAAAAGTAAGTGAAGAAATGTATATGTGTTTTGCCCCAAAAAAAATGCTGGGTCCAATTTTTGCTGAAAAAAAATGATCCTTGATTCAATTACCCTTAAAAACTTGATTTAGGCTTGTTCATCCTTTCTTCTCTAAACCTTGAACAATGGCTTATGTTACATACCTAACAAAGTCCATTTTGATCAAACATAGTTATCTGAGCTATTGGGCTATTCCTAGGAAGCTGTTTAAAATTTCAACTTTCTAAATGATTTTTGGACTCTTTAATAATATGATGGGCCAAGCTTCAAGGCCTAGGAATTACCCCTAAATCAACAAAGATAGCCACTAATGAGAACCCTTCATCTTAACCCAGAAATTACCCATAACCTTTGAAAATTTCACAATAGCAACAAAAGGTTGAGTTAAATGCCCATATATTGATTCCTTTCAAAATAACCTTTTAAAATCTTTATACATAAACTTGGAAATTAATGCTTACAAAAAGTTTTTCAAATCAATCCTTGGAGACTTGGTGTTCACTAGCATTAGTTTAAAACCTATTGGACTATTGTATTTGAAAATTAAAGGATGTTATAACTTGATTATATGCTTTTCAAAGAACTTCTATGAAATGAACATCTATCTTAATTTGGTTTTGATAAACCTTGATTTTGTTATATCAATTTCTTCAAGAGAAATTTTAGCAATGCCACCCCATTTGGTACTTGTAAGTTCATTTATTCATTTCATTCAAAGAAGTCCCTAATGGTGATCATCGATTGTTGCAATGTATTTAAGGGTGGATCCTCGTGGATCTATGGGCGCATACAACTTAAAATATTTTTCTGACTTGGAAATGTCTTCTTGACCTAGACTTTTCCTTCGTTACGTGATGAGAATAAGAAATTATGGATTCTCGACTTGTGATACAGTGAAGGGGACTATAAGACAAATCGCTCATCTTATTGGTCTCGGGTGACCATCACGAAATGGCCAGCGCTTAGAGTCACCACCAATCATTTTGGGCTAGGCATGACTGGATGCCCATTGAAACTTATGTTTTGAGTTATGAAACTCTAAACATCAATCCTGTGGTCTACATAATACAAAGATTTATCGCTTAGGTTTGAGAGTTGGTTACGCATGATGAGATGCAAACCTCTTTGCGATGCCCGAAATCGATCCCTTACTAGCTACGTCTTATCTCAATTTTGATTCTTTTGGTCTTAACTCGTCACTATTTCGATATAAGACCCTTTTAATGCATGAATTTTATAGAAATAAAAATCCAAGTTTTGATGAAAAGATTTAATCTCATATACGTCACGGAGAGATAGGGAATATAGAGATTTTTAATAAGAATAACCTTTGGATTTTACTTTTAAAAAATGAAATATTCCACTTTAGGCACTAAAGAAATTTCCACATGGAATATTACCCTTAGTTTTATTTGAAATGCTTGGAAAACATGAATACAAATAATCATCACAAATAAATCATGTTGCAAGGTAATAAATGAAGTAACATAACATAGATCATTCGATGGAATGATAAAAAAAAGGTATATACTATTGGAATTTATCCCATAATTGGCATCGATTATCTGGGAATAACTGAATCGACAATTTTATGGATGCATCTAGGTTTCTTGATTAAACGAGGTTTGTTTGACCTGTTCATAGAAATCTAAAAAGGAGAAAATTTTAATTATAGTTAAAAGATAGGCTTATAGTATCCCCTCAGAAAGATGGGGTTGGAACATCCCCATCGATGACAAATAATTTTGACAAAGAAAGATTTTTTTAAGGTTCATAAAGTTGAAAAATGGGGTTGGAGTATCCTCATAGATAACAAATAATTTGATAAAGGAAGATTTTTTTTAGATCTTGACGAATTTAAAGAGTGAGGTTGGAGTGACCCCTAAGAAGGTCGAGGTTGGAGTATCCCTAATAGTGATATGTCTGACACTCTTTAGAGAAGTCGAGTTGGAAAAATTAAAGTTAACAAAACTTTGTGATTTAGAAAATGAGTGAGCATTTGGATGATTTTTAACAAAAGAAATTATTGTGAATGAGCATAGTAAAAATGTAAAATATGTTTGTCTTGATATGAGCTAGTGGGAGGTCAGAGCATGTTCCCGAGTTTGATCGGGGTGATACGGAGACATTCAAATGTCTCAAGATGAAATTTGGGAAAACAACTTAATTTTAACCATAACCGAGAATAGGGGACAACATTGCACGATCCCACTTTCTAAATTCATTTTGGATTGGTTTGAAGGCTTTAGAGGATGGACTAGATACTATCAGAAAGGTAACTTGATGAAGGTCAATCTAAAAATATTCTTAGTATCCTAAAAAATCACTTACGAAATAATTTTTCAAATTCAGATTAATTTGGTTATTGGCAAAGCATACAAAGGACAAGGTGTGTCAAAATTTGAAAAATTATTCTGGACTCATTTAATATCAAAAATTGTAAATAATACTTTTCATAAAGGGAATTTCATGAACTTTATAGGAAAAATGTTGGATGGATTTGGAAAAATTGTTTAGTGGGCCTAAAGGCCCAACCAAAATGCACTTTATAAATTCCAAGGATTCCAGACAGTCTAGGTTTGAAAAATCATAACTCTTTCATCCAGAGGTGAACAAGACTCATTTTAAAGATATTTTGACACATTTTTAGAGAAAAAATTATAAAATTCATGAAAAATTGTTTAGGATTTTAAAGTGATTTTTTAATTTGTAATAGTGATGCTGCCAGCAAGGGACAAAACAAAGCAGAGGATATTTCTTATTTTTGCTATGTTTACAGGTCCAAACTCGAGTCATAGACATTCGAACATCCATGACTGAAGGGAAAGAGTGACATGAGTGTCACGAACTCATTTGCATAGCCTCAGAGTACTTTGGGATAATGAAACAACCCGTTGCTCGTACCACTCAAGGTTTTGACCCAAAAACAAGGCATGAACAATTTGGGAATAAGTGTAAGGCCATTTTCGTTGCAAAATCAAAAGATTTAAGCTCGTTTAACCAAGATTTTAGATCTAAAAAACTTAATTTTCCACAAGATATTTTGCTAACTTTAAGGAAAATGCTAAGTTCATACTAATCCTCATTGGTTGAGGTTAACACGCTTGGCTTAGGGAGGTTTTGAAAATCAATTTTTGATAGCCATCAAACATGCATTTAGATAAGGAGAAGTCAATGAACATACAAGGGGATGGCGTATAAGATGAATGGGGATGCTAACTTTACCAATGATCTGGATAAAAAAAATGTTATGCACTTTGACAAGAAAATGCTATGGATGCTGAAAATGAAAATGATTCATGAAAAGATGCAAGCTAATGTATAGATATGCTTGAAATAAGTTAGGCTAAAGATTCATACATGGATTAATCATAAGAAAATGCATGGATATGGCATAAAATGCATGAGCAAGAACCATCAAAATAATGAGGATAAAATAAGGCATTTTGCACATCAAAGGGGCATTAAGGCATCCAAATTCTAAACTACCACATCCAAAAGCCACAATAATTCATGAGAATCCTAAGAGGGTGATAGAAACATGGAGAGCTCATTAAAATGATGAAGATGTTGAAAAATAGAGAATGAAAGTGATAAAGTAGAAAGTTATACCAACAAAACTTTAATTTTTGGCCAAATAGTTGGAGCAGCAGAGATGGCTTGAATTCTCCTCTCTTCCTTGTTAATAAGTAAGAAAAAGAGAGAAACAATGAGGTTTTGGTTTCGGTATGGATAAAGGTGATTTTCAAAATGTGTAGTGATTGAAAGTAAGTGTTTTAGGGCTATTTTTGGGTGCTGAGTGAAGAGCCATGGGATTTGGTTTTCTTGATGTATGAATGTGTTTTGAAAGCTGAAAATGAGCTGGAATCTAAAGTCCTTAACTAAGATATAAGTGGTCTATTTATACCAGCATTTTAAAGCCAAATTAAAGGTTTTTTTAGTTATTTCTCAAGGGAGACAAAGTAATGTCAGCTTGGTGGCTATAGAGTGGTTGTAGGGAGCAATTTACTGCCAATATGATGGACATGTGGCTGGTTTTAATGCTAAAATGATTTTCCAGTAAATATGGTGGCTGGTGGTGATCTTGATCAATAAACTAGGGAAGAGTAGGGCGATCATGTGACATTGACCTTTTTGATCTAATTTGGACTTTAAAAAATGTTTTGATTAATTTAAAAGTCCAAATTTGCAATCTGATATGGGTTTTGATCTTTTTTGATGCAAAAAAACGAGTTAAAATCGAGTTTTTGATCAATGATGGATAAGTCAAAAATGCCTGGATAATGGAAAATAGCCTGTATGTGTCGATACATTACAAAATATATCGATACATTTGGTCCAAAAACCTTAAATGTATTGATGCAATGAACATTGTATCGATATAATGATCATTGTATATATACTATGAACCATTATATTGATATTACGAATCATTGTATTGATGCATGTTGATATGTATCAATACATTTCTTCACAAAATGCATGTTTTGGTCTTCGCATGGCTGAGTATTGATATATGAGCTCATGTATCAATACATAAGCTTATGTATCGATACATTTACATGTTGTATCAATACAAATAGGGATATTTCAAATTTTTGGCATGTTAAAGCATTGTATTGATACATGAGAACCATGTATCGATGCATTTAAGCAAAATTATGAATTTTGTCATGACTTTTATCCTCGGACACCTTGAACTATGTCTTTTTATGCCACATCTTTGCATTTACCTTTGACATGATCCATAAGCCTTCTTGACCTCTTTAAAATACCTTTTTATCGGGCGACAATCGTTGCCCTTTCTCATGTCTGTGCCCTAGATTGCTAAAAAATAGCCTGAACAAAATAAGGTGTCTACAGTTGCCCCTCTTTGATCATTACTGAGAATCAAGAACAGGGCAAAGATGAATAAACATTATTTTATCCGAGGTGGAATAACACTCCCCAGAACACTAGGGTGTTAGGTTTTCTAAGGTTTGACCCTTTTAGGTAGGTGTAGAGTATCATGGATTTTTGATGTGGGTGTCGCCAACTTGTGCAGACTTTAACTTGAACTTAGGTGCCACCAGCTCGTATGGGTTTTGATTTAATGTCGCTAGATCGTGCAGGCTTTGACTTAGAGTTGGGTGCCACTAGCTCGTGTGGGCTTTGATTCAAGTGTCACTAGCTCGTATGGGCTTTGACTTAGGTGCCGTCGACTTGTACAGACTTTAACTTAAACCTAGGTGCCACTAGTTCATGTGGGCTTTGACTTAGACTTGGTGCCACCAGCTTGTGTGGGCTTTGACTTGGGTGCTCCCAACTTGTGCGGGCTTTGATAGCTTATGCAGGCTTTGACTCAGGCTAGGTGCCACCAGCTTATATGGGCTTTGACTCAAGTACCACCAGCTTATGCGGGCTTTGACTCGAGTGCTGCTAGTTTATGTGAGCTTTGACTTAGACTTAGGTGCCACTAGTCGTGTAGGCTTTTGAAAAAATGCCACTGACTTGTGGGCTTTGAAGATATGCCACTGACTTATAGGCTTTTGGAAAGGTGCCACTGACTTATGGGCTTTGAAGAGGTACCACTAACTTGTGGGCTTGAAAAAGATGCCACTAACTTGTGGGCTTTGAAAATGGTGCCACTGACTTATGGGCTTTGAAAAGGTATCACTGACTTATGGGCTTTGATAAGGGTGCCATTGACTTGTGGGCTTGGAAAAGGGTGCCATTGACTTGTGGGCGTTGATAAGGGTGCCACTGACTTGTGGGCTTTGAAAAGGGTGCCACTGACTTGTGGGCTTTTGAAAAAGGTGGCGACAAAGTTTTTGATAAAACTTCTAACACAAGTTTTTCTTAACAAAAGTTCATGACAAAATTTCCTAATGAAAAGGGTTTTGGCAGTAGTTTTTGACAAAATTCTTGACAAAGCTTTTGATGAATGTTCTTAACAAAAGTTTTTGATGATAGTTTGTAGACAATAATTTCTTGACACTGACACTTTGACAGAAGTTGCTTGATAAAAAGGGTTTTGACATGAGGTGATAAGAAGAAAAGGACCTTACCTAATGACACTTGGTTTGCGGCTTAGAGTTCTTACCAGGAATTCCTTGGAGATTCAGTAAACTTGGCTTGAATTGATATTGTAAAAATAATGATGTATGATGGTAATATGAGTGCATGATATAAAATGCTATCATGGTTGCATGAAGTGAAGTCTAATATGGGAGATAGCCATTGTTCTCCTTGTACGTCATTCAGACTCTCATAGAGATGGCGATTTATCTTTGTTGCAACAATGGACGAGAATTTTCCTAATCTCGCTAGGGATTGTTGGCTTTCCCGACTTTACTAGGGATATGAAAAAAAATCTATTCTTAAGAATTTGGATTACTACATTTCTTAATTCAGAAGGCTCAATCGTTTTCCTGACAATTGAAAGGCATTGTCAATAATTAGGAGACTGTTTGACTGATTAGGTTGATGTCTTTGGTTTCGATAGGATTCTGATAGAATGTATGGGTCAATTTTTGGTTAGCTTAAAAAGGGTTTTTTTTTAAGATTTGGCTTATGAAAGCAAGAAACGGTTTGGTGTACGGTCATGCCGAGTGGGTGTTGAGACGCAAAAAGTGCATGATCTTGACAATCAGGGTGTGAGCATAGTTTCCTGTGCTTTTTTTTCCTTTTGATGTAATATCAAGATGTCCTGATGCATATTTTAATTAATTATCAAACATGATCAACTAAATGACAAGTGCAATATGAATTATACAAAGGTTAAAAGAAATAAAGCAATATTCATTCATGACAACAAAGAGACATAACTCGATATATCTTTGGACAAACAAGTGATAGGGTGGCCAGAAGGATGATCTTTTGGGCAAAAGATGCCTCTGATGATCACGACATGAATGTTTTTTAGGTGCTTTCCAGGATTTTTCTCGAATAATGAATGTGACTAGCATGAGCTGATCTTCGAAAGATCCTTAGGATTGCTTCATTTTATTCTGTAAGTGATCTCAGTCTATGCCCCATCAAAATTGATCTTCTTAAGTTGCCCTTGCGGATTTTCAACTGTTGTTGAGTTGGTTGCCTAGATGCCCTTTTTGGATTTTCATTTGGATTATCTTTTTTGTTTTCTTCTTTTTTTATTTTTTTGTTTTTGTTTTTACTTTTTTGTTTTTTTTAAAGGATGCCTTTTTAGGTTTTCGCCCTCTACGTGTAATATTTCTTGATGGAATCTGAGTTGACTAGGTTGAG
>JAQSVH010197103.1:0-16767 GCA_029448705.1 Adansonia digitata | reverse complement strand
CACATTCTAGTATTTTTCAAAGTGTTTATGAAATATTTCATCAAGAAAAATACTAATCTTGAAAATATTTAAACACAGCTAATTAAGCTTAAGTTTTAGTTATATCAAAACTAAGATTAATTCAAAGCTAATATAGCTAACAAATAGGTATAGATATATAGGCATTGTGGAGGTGCCCATCTCTCCTCACTCATAACCAACTTTTGAATCCTTTCATTTGATCTTTGGTTTTTAAGTGGATCTTGAAGTTTGTGTTTGAGTGTTTTGTAACCTTAAAAGATAAACTCTGAAAGATGACGATTTTACCTAACTTAAATAGATTGGTGGCAATTCCAAGATAGTCAAATATTTCATAATGATTCCTAGATGGGCGATTCACTCCTGCAATTAAATCATGTCCTAATACAAGAAAAATAAATTTATATGTCTGTTTGATATGTTAGATTCGCATTCGAGACGTTACGACTCGTGTCATAGTAAATGTATTTAATGACTCCATAAAAATAAACCTATGGCTTGTTATTGATGTGAAAATGCTAACTGACCCCAAAAATTCGATTTTAATGTAAAAGGACTAAAATGGTTTTAAAGATTTGGTTTTTGATAGAAGATGCTAGTAGGATGCTAAAGACCTATTTTGGTGGAAAATGACTAAAGTGACCTTGTTAGATGTATTTTGATATAACAATGCTAACATCCCCTATATAACACAATTTTAATGTGGAAATGACTAAAATAACCTTGAAGGATATGTTCTGATATGAAAATGTCAACATGAACTCAAGCACTTGATTTTAATATGAAAATGTCAACATGAACTTAAGCGCTTGAATTTAATATGAAAATTACTAAAATGACATGTTTTGATATAAGATGCTAACATGATCCTAAAGACCCAATTTTAATGGGAAAAATGTAAAATGACCCTAAAAAGATTCTATTTTGGCTTAAAGTGCTAACACGACCAATATGAGCATATGAGGCATTTGAACGCCTCTCATGCTTATGCCTTAACATGGCTAGGACATGGATTTTTTTTAGAAGTGAAGAATGAAGTGAAAGTGTCATCTCCCGTATTCTTCAATAGTAACATGCTTGTTTTGAGAAAATTGTTTTCCATTTTTATTATTATGAAAAAATTGCTTGATGCTTTACTTTGTTAAAAATAAAATAAAATGTATATACCATTGCAAACACTTGATTAAAGACTTAGTTATTTTATTTCTCATTAGGGAAATGACTAAATATTTATTTTTATTAGCCATTTTCAAAAGGAAAATCTCATGCGTACATATATTCTAAACTATTTAAAAAAACAATAAACAAATAAATGTCTATTTATGAGATGTTAAATAAGCATGCACTTGAAAGATATGGTGAAGCAGGGTTAGGAACAACGATTCTCTTTATGATAAACAGATCCATTTTGCAAGTTCGTTATTACAGGTAGTTCCTATAAAGTATCGAACTAAAGACCTAGACTTGCTGTTGGTGGGTCGAGCTAGATATCCGAGTTATGATTCAGGTCAAAGGGATTATTTCTTTTTGCTGAACGACACAGTGATCCATATGGATCTTGATGGGGGTTTTTTTTTTTTAGGCTATTCAAATTTAAATTTACCTATCCTATCTTCATTTTTTTCATTTTTTTCTCTCTAAGCTTTATCCAACATTCTTCTCTTTAATTAAAGAGGGCAATTGGCTAGGTTCGGGTAGGTTTGGGTCAGATTATTTAGGTTTAGGTTTTTTTGAGTTTGGGCTGATTCAGGTTCGGGCCTATTCAGGTTCAGGATTTTTTAGGTTCGGCCAATTCGGGTTCAGGTATATTCGGTTCGAGCCAATTTAGGTTTGGGTCTATTTGGGTTTGACTTCGAGTATGTTTTACATCATATTTTATTTTATGTTAAATGTAATCACTTTTACGTAATTTTGAATTCTGAGCCCAGGCCTGAATTTGACCTAGTCCAACTCAAAAAAATATTTGTTTGATTCCATGGGTCTAGTGCCTGAAAAAATTTTGAATTCTAAGCTCAAGGTTGAATTTGGGCTAACCCACCCATTTAAGCATAAATCATTGTTCATAATATTAAAAAATTATTTTTATATTAGTGTGTATATATTTTATAATTAAATTTAAAAATATATATTATTTTATTTAAAAAAAAGGCTATTCTAAGTCGAGCCTGCTTGAAACTTAAAATCTGAGACCCAGGCCTGATTGTTGCAAGCCTATTGGGTTGGGCTGGCTGTCCGACCTATGGGCAGTTCTAATTGTTAGTCAGACATGTCATTTTTTTTTTTAATTTTTGATGTGGTATTATCTATTGTGACTTATATTTTTAATTTATTTTAGCACTCTATTATACTATTATCATATTCTAATTATTATTTCTTGAAATAATAATAATAATAATATTCAAAAAAGTGCTTAAAAGTTTACTACTATCATATATAAACTCTCAATATTTAATGAGTTTAACTAATTAAACTAAAAAAAATGTGATAAACGGATGATATACTTTATTGATATATTTTCAAAACTCATGATGTAATTTACTTTTTGATAAATTATTATTTTATCATATATAGACTTGTTCAAAGGTTAAGCTACCCAATCGGCTCGATTGGGCCCAGCCTAGATTCTCATATTTTTGTTTCAGACTAGCTTAGCCTGGCTCGAAATGATTATTTTAAATTAAAATAACATATATTTTATTTAAATTGAATTATAAAATATATAAATATTAATAAAAATATTTTTTAATGCAATGAACAATAATCTTGGCTTAAATGGGCGGGTTTGAGCATGTTTAATAAGGGCCTCGGTTTGGGATTATACAAAAATTTAAGCCGCAGCCTAGCCCGACCAATAAGTAAGTTTAATCATATATAAAATATTAATTAGGCTTTTTAATATTTAATTAAATTATTAAATAATATTAAAATAAAATTAATAATCAACGTTCTTGCTTCCTAAAAAATAATTTAATTATAATTTTCTCATATTTATTTTTAGTATTAAATTTAGGTTCAGGTTCTTTTGGCTTCAGATCCTTTCAAGTTTAGGTTCTTTTGGATTCGGGTCATTTTAGGTTCAAATTTTTTCGGATTTAAGCCATTGACTTTTTAGTCAAATCGAATTTGGTTCAGGTTTAGGCTTAGATTTTTTGGGTGGGTTTTTGTGTTAGGTTCATTTTGCCATTTCTATCTTCAACTAGACTAGAATCCCAAGAATAGAAACCCAAAATACCCATAGTCAGGTGTCGGCCATTTTTTCAATAGCTTTGGTATGGCATTGGTTGCCATTTGTTAACTACCAATCACCTTTTACAACTTTTTATCCCTTTAACTAGAGTTTGGCCTCTTTTTTTTTTTTGAAAAATGATTAGAATATCCTAGATCTAAGCTTAAACCATGTAACCACTCTCTATAACCTCTATTTCTAGCCATCCAATCGGCCTTAAAATCCAGTTGGAGTTTCTTTATGCTCCTTCGCCTCTTACTATTGAGACGCGCATCCAATGTCTTGGTTTCCATGAAACTAAACCTGTTTGAACCTAAATTATATTTTTGCTTTTAATATCCTGTTAGCTTTGCTTGTCTGTGGTGGCCTCAAATAGCTTATGTGTTTTTTTATGTGTATTTGTGGTTTTTTGTTTTTGGTTATCGGTGTCGTTCAAGGAAAAAAAGGCTCTGGCCAGGGATCAGAACCTCAATCTCAATTTTGTCTAAGGTATTTTGTTACAATCCTTATTGCAAGTTAACCTGGACCTCACATCAAAAAGTAAAAGTTTCCTTGTAGGGTTTATATGGACTTAAGCTCTCCCACCTTAAAAGCTAGCTTTCAAGATATGGTTCTTCAAAGATTTGTATCAATTGATATTAGAGCTAGCTTTACCTTGCAAGGCCCAACGCTTGGAGTGGTGGCTTAGATGTGCTAGTTGTGACCAACCAAAACTCAAAATGGTGGCTTGCAAAATAGTGGCTTGGACCCAATAAAGAAGAAGAAAGGAAATGGTGCCGTTGCGACTAACGTAACCATGACCAATGTGATAGTCACCCATGAGGACTTGGTCCTTCAAGTGTGAGGTATTGTTACGCAAATTAATCAAGCCTTATTTTCCATGCTACCAGATCTGAGCATTGACTAGGAATGTCCAATTGGCAGAGGTCTTAATGCTAAACCCAAAAGGTGTTCCAATCATCGTTATGAAATGAAATATGACAAGTTTATCCTATGACCATAGGTGGTTCCTAGGTCCAAATTGCAAGGTAACTAGGATCCAACATTGGAAAATAAAAGGCTTCCTTGTAAGGTTTATATGGACTTAAGCTCTCCTATCTCAATAGCTAGCTTTTGAGGTGTGATCTTCCAAGGTTCGTATCCTATTTATATGGGATTCAAGGCGATGCATGGTGGTCAATGGATGGGTGGTGGTAGTGTAGGGAGGCACTAACTAGGGCAACTATTGTAAGCAACAAGTTGGAGGGTTGGCTTTCAAGTTAGTGGAGCTAGGACAATAGGCTAAGTTGGCCCTACAAGGTTCGTGCTGGTTATGGTGGAATAGCATTGGAGAGGCTCAGCTTCCTCCTCTCCTTCATTAAGTGAAAAATCATGGCATGGGGGATAGTGTGAGGCCAATGGCGATGGTGGCAAAATGCCTCTTAGTCTCGAAGTCTATTCCTTTTTATTTTTTTTTGTTTTAGGGACTAATTTTCCCCAATTAGTGCCGGGACTTGGGCTGTTAAAGTGTAAAGGTTGAGTGGCGTGTAGAGGTGGCACTTGCAGGGGTCACTGGCTGGCAGCAAGCCTAGGGGCAGCTAGTGGCAGCCAGTTATCTGCTCTACTTGCCTCAACAAGGCCAGAAGTTGGGCTAGGCAACTAGGCCTCCAAGCCCAAAAACACAAAGTCTCGTTCAATAGATGTAAGCCCGATAAATTGAAATGAAAATGAAAATCCAATTAAGGCTTAATTGGAGTTAAAATCCAATTTTGAAAATATGATCTAACGGCATCGGATCAATTAATCTAAAACAAATTAAAAATGATTGCAAAATTCAATTGAAACTATAAAAAGATTAAGTCAAAATAAAAAATTTAAGATCTCGCGTGAACCACTTGAATTAAAATATTACTCGGAACTCGATTAAGGATTAGACTTAAGACGTGATTTGGATTTGGCTCAAGGCCTTATTTGAGGCTTAACTCAAACATTTACCCAGACAAAATTAGGTCATTACATGTATGATGTAACTATATGTTATAATAATTATTTAAAAATAGTTAAAACGACAGGTTTCATGTTTGGCACACAAGATAAGAAATATCACTCAACTTAAAAGGACGATTTTGCTTATTTTACTTTTATATTATCATTTTGATTATTTTAGATTAAAAATAATAATAAAATTTTTCCAAATAATTCATAAATAATATTAACTCTAATTCTATATATTATAAATATTAATATGATTTATCTAATTTATAAATAATATATAAGACGTTAAGTAGAAATTACAAAGATGTAAATTGTTTTTTATCAATAAAGGGTGAAACTAGTTAAATTGTTTTTATTAGACATCAAGTGAAAAAAAAAATTGCATGGAAATCACCTGTTGTCGAGGGAAACCATGATTCTAATACAGGAAAAAGTAAGTATAGTGAGGGGTTGGGTAACTTATTCACTGGGTACTACAGAAGGAAAAAAACCCAAAATTGGAAAAGAAGGCAAAAATCGTACCCAATCGACTATGGTGGAGTTTGGATGCCATCTCCGCCAAGCACCATGAAAATTTTAAGTTGAAACAATCGTCGGCTTTGGAACCCATGGACAGTCACAGCTTCAAAGAAGCTTGTTCAAAGGCAAGTTCCCGAGATGGTACTTCTATGTTGAAATAAAGCTAAATACAGTTGAGCTAGATGGAAAATGGAGGAAGTATGGTATGGATGGATATTTTACGGTTGATTGCGTGGGAAGGAGTGGAGGACATACAATGTTATGGTGAGATGAAATTAATCTTAAGCTGAAAAGTCACTCCAAGAGTGATATTGATTTGAAACTAATTGAACAGGACCAGCATTCATATAGACGGATAGGGTTTTGTGGTAAGCCAGGTGTAAGACACGGGCAAGTCTTGGGACCTCCTATTGTGGCTTTCTAGACAGTCCCCTCTACTTTGGATTTGCTTAAGTGAATTCAATAAGATTTTAAATAGAAGAGAGAAGAGTAAGAAAAGCCGAAAACCAGAGATACAGGAGGAAGATTTTACGAAAATGGTGGAGGATTGTAATTTGACTGATGCTGAATACAAAGGATCTTGGTACACTTGGATAAATAGATGAGGAGTAGAGGATCTTGAATGTGAAAGATTGGATAGGGTATTAGCGATGAAGTGTTTGACAAGTATCCTAACATGGTGGTTGTGTATCTAGTATGCTCAAGATCGGATCATTGCTCATTTTATTGGACATCCTTGGTTGCCGAAAGAAAAACAAAGTAAGACGGAAAAAGGGAAGATTTCATTTTGAGGCTTTGTGGACGAAGGAAGTCGAGTGCGAAGAGGTTATATCTAGGGTATGGAGGTATAAGGATCATAAGGATATTCAAATCAGATTTCAGGGTGGGCAATGCTCTGTCAAAACGGCATTGAAGCTGTCAATTCGAAAGTACAGGAGCTTAATAATCATCTATACAGATTGCAGCAACTTACTCCAAATGAAGATGTGATTAATAAGGAATGCAAAAGCTTTATGATACGAATACTAACACTTATGCATGGTGTATTCTTCATTTTTCTTCAAAATCTTAAACAAAAGTCTTATTTTTTGAAGTCTTTCAAAATTTTGATTCACTATTTCAAAAAAAGATGCCATTATTAATAATCGCTTAAATCTCTTCTATATCTAGGAAGAAACCTATGGACTATTTTAACTCAAGGATACTACCTTGGCCATTTATTAAAAACACGTATTGTATCATAATTGTAATTGAAGACATGATTTCAACTAGGAGAAAAAAATGACACCTAGGATTTAGTTTCAACATGAAAGTACAAAACTAACTCTAAAATCTCGCTTTTGATGGAATAAGACTAAAATGGCCCCAAAGGTTTGATTTTGATTCGGAAGTGCTAATATAACCCTAAAGACCTTATTTTAAAATAAAATTACTAAATGGTCCTAAATGGACATTTTTTGACATTAAAGTGCTAATATGACCTTAAAAGACATGGTTTTGATGTAAAATTATTAAAATAACCTTAATAGACATGTTTTGACATGAAAGAGCGAACATAATCCTAGAGGACTTGATTGTGATGTAATGTATTTGGTAGAAGATAATTACCTCGTTTTTATCTTGCTGACTAGTTTTGATTCTAAACTCAACTCAAACACCGAAAACCACTAAAATGCAAGTTTGACTAAAAGAATGACCAAAATACCCTTATAGATTCGAAGAAGTTGAAGAAATACCCTAATGCATGCTTGACTTCAAAATTACTAAGATGCCTCCTTTAGGTTTGGCCAATGCTAGGAAAGATTCCAAGATATATATTTTTTTCAAATGCAAAATCATGGAAAATGTTATTAACAAAACTAGGTTTAAAAGCCTAAATCCCACCAAAAACATAAAACATGAACACCCATGTCAACATTAACAAGTTACACAAGGCGTGACATTAACCCACTCGTTGGGACGCTCGGCGTGAAATCGGATGGTCAAGGGTCGGCTGTGGTACCACTTGTCACGGGGCCATTATCCTCTTCTCAAAACACATGTTTGATAAGATGTGCAGCACACTCGCTTATATGCCAAAATATCTTCCCTTTCTTATCCGATGTGAGATTAATGCACCCTGCCTACTTCTTTAGAGCGCTCAACGTGACAATTTCCCCCACCCAATCTCGTAACACCCCCGTCACCACTTCTCCACCATTTCTGCCTACCCTACTCTTAGGGTGTTTGGCATGATGATGGAAATAAAATAATGTAAAATGTTGACATGAACATAAAATAATAAGTATAACAACAATAACAATAAAATAAAGTATGTAACAAAATGTGTAAAATAAATAGAACATTAAAGAAATTAAACATAATATAGGAAGATCATGAAATGATTTGTTCAAGCTTGGCCACTAGAAAGGTTTAAAAACCTTTAGTTCAAGCCATTACCTAAGCCTTAAGCTAAGGATCATCAAGCTTAAAAAAGTTTGCTTAAAGTAAATGAAAAATAAGAATATTAACAAAAATTTAATTGCTCAAGCTTGGCCATCAAAGAGGTTAAAACCTTTCGCTCAAGCATCACCTAAGTAGCATTTAGGATCATTAAGCTTTAAACATTAAGCTAAAATAAATTGAACAATAAATTAAAAAAGTAAATAACCAAAAGCTTTAAAAGGAAATAATTTACTCAATCATGGCCATAAAAAGTTTAAAAACCTTGGCTTAAGCATCACCTAAGTAGCATTTTGGATTATCAAGGTTTGAGAAGAAGAAAAAAACAAAGATGAACTTGAAAATGAAATAAAATAAAGATTTGAAAAAAGATGAGATGAAAAAGTAGATGTGAGTGAACAAAAAGAGACAAAAACAAGGTAAAAATATACCTTGATTAAAAAAAATTTAAAACTCTCTTTTCTTTTTCCTTTGTTTTTTCTATCTTTTTTTTTCTCTTTTTTCTTTTTTTAATCCTTTTTAGAAGATGATAGCTCTATAATGTGTAAAAAAAAAAAAGAGCATTTCTTTCCTACATGACAATCAACCAAAGGTTTTTTAACTACTTAACCATTTTTTCCCTTTTTTCCAACAATATTCCTTTATTTAAGGCCATCCCCATACCCTCGTCATATCTTGTATAAAAGATTCCTATCATGTTCTTAAATTTTATTTATTTATTTATGTGAAAATTTAAAAATTCCATATAAAAGCTCAATCAAAATTCTATGTTTGGAGATTCAATTTAATTGAAAATTTTATATGTGAAAATTTCATTAAAAAAATATATTTGTAAAAGTTTAAGTAAAAACTCTAAAGTTTAATAGAAAACAAAAATCTATATGTAATAGCTTGATTAAAAATTAAAAGTTAATCTTTTTAACCTTTGACTTTTCTCATTGGGCTCGTTTTATGAACTTTGAAATGCATTTTATGCCTTAGGAAAGGTGTAAGGCCAATTTGGAGATCCGTTGCTTGAAGGTCATCAAAATACCAAAAACTGAGGCCCAAATGCCAAACTCAATTAGGGAGGATCAATCTGGAGATTAATCTCTTTTGTTATAAAATCTTAAAGTTTTAAGGTAAGGGATCGATCCCCTCAGTGTATGGATCGACCTCTTGGCCCAAGGATTAATCTTTTCAAGCCAAAAATCCTTAGCTAGTTACTAGCAAGGTAGGGATAGATCCCTTAAAGTTGACTTGTAAAAATTTAAATATTCAAAATTTTTTAACCTTTGGAGTGCGAAAAATTGATCTTCCCTTAGAGGGGATCAATCCCCTCTAGGCAATTTGTTCATTTTTTACCTTGGGCACTTTAGAACTTCCTTATTAGATCCCTTAAGCATCAGGACTTTGTTAGGAGGAAAACGAAAGGCATTTTTGCCATAAGTTAAGGTTCGACGTGGTTTACTTGATAAGGCCCAAATAAAATTAGGTTTCTATAATATTGATTATGGATAAATGGGATAATTATGAACTTAGACCTAATGTGATTGTATATGGTTGATTTTTGTGGTATTTAATTTTTAAATAGGTTCTACATACCCTATTATGTCTTTCATTTTTTGGGTTTATAAAAGTCTTGTCTCTTCTTATTCCCTTAAATGTAACTTGAAGTTTCTTTATTTAAAATGTAATTAGTTACATCAAAGTGTAAAATTAAGATTAGTTAGGATTAATTTTGTAACTAGAACATGGAGATTTAAGACATGTGCCATGATAACAAAGGAGATTTTAAAAAGACTTATCAGGACTTTGTATCTAATCACCTAGGTATTGACCAACTGATTTCCTTTGATGGCTTAAAGAAATTAGATTAAATAAAGTGCATGATTATCCAAGTAGGGACTAGATTTAATTTATGCAATATTATAAATGCTATGCATGCTAATATGATGGGATCTTAATTATAAAGATAAAATGAACAACGAAATCCCTTATGTAGTATTGCTTCACATGCTTTGCATAATACGATTGCCTTCTATTATTCGTAACAAGATACTCGAGTTCTACACTTAAAAGATTTGTTGAATCACTAAAGGTCAAACTATCATTTAAACTACTTGAGTTATGAATGATGGGTTTTACTCAACTAATGTCAAGTTATCCGATACTTACAAACTTGATCAAATAACTTTAGAAATGGGTTAGGCGAAATGCAAATGATCCATTTAGGCAAATGGTTAACTCTTAACTAATTTAAGAGTTGTATAGAGATGTAATTTATAAGATATGTTACCTACCTAATTTGGCCTATTGTAATTTATTGAGTCAGTTAAGGTTACAATATGTTGAAAGGGATTGCAACCCTCTAGAAATACCTTGTAGAGATTTTTAAATAATAATAAGGGCTATTATCTAAAAAAATTAGTAGGAGAACCAGTAAAGATTTAATACATCGTCATTATTGGTTAAAGCATGACAAGACTAATTTATATTTTTCCATATAGGTTGTTGAAATGAGATTTATATTAATTGTTTTAAGAGGCATATTTGATGCGATCTGCCCAAAGTTTTTTAACAAGTATGAATGATTGAGAAATGTTCTCAATAAATGGAAGTTGTTTGCTTCCACATTTACATGATTGAGTTGAACTATTTTACTATTAATTAAACTAACTAGATAATTGATTTAGGATATGGATCACCTTATGTAATGAATTAAGATTGTTAAAGAATAGTAGATGATTAGGCTTTAATAAAGCAGTTCGAAGGACGTGCAATGGTGCAAGAGTTATAGCCACTACTATTAGGACTTTTACCTTATTATTGTCCTCAAGCATGGCCTTAGAATTGAAAGAATAATTTTACATTCCAAGATTGTCTAGAAATATCAATTTAATTTCATACTTCACTATGAGTGATGGTTATGAGTTTAAGATGAAAGATAATAGCTGTTTGATCATCTTAAATGGCATGGTCTATGGATTAGGCACCTTAAGAAAAAGCTTATTTGTTTTCGATCCAAACAAAATGCTTTTGCTCAATATGAATTTAAAGAAAGCAAAGAAAATTATGATCCAACAAAGACTTATATCTACCATTGTAGACTTGGGCATGTCAATGAGACTCGAGTAACGAAGTTGCATAAACAAGGTTACCTGGATCAATTTAAATATGAAAGCTATATCTTTGGCAAGATGGCCTAGTCTTTTATCAATGGCAAGGGTGAAAAGATAGGTGATTTATTGGGCCTAGTACATTCAAATGTATGTGGGGCTATGAACACCAAAACAAGGAATTGGTAGAAGAATAAGTCCTAAATTTTTGAAAAGTTCAAAGAGTTTAAGGTGAAAAAAAGAAACATACTAACAAGAATATTTTAGCTCTTGGATACTATCAAAGAGGTGAACATATAAGTAAAAAATTATTGGATAATTTGATAGAAAATTATATTCTGTCATAATAGACTCCATAATAAAATAAAGTGTCTAAAATAAGAAATTGAACCTTGTTGGAAATGGTTTATTCCATAATGTCTAAAGTAGACCTTCTAATATCCTTTTAGGGATGTGCCTAAAAAATTTTTGTCCATCTTTTGAATAAGGTTCCATCCAAGTCTACATATTAAAAGCCATATGAGATGTGATATTGTAAGAGACCATTATTGTCTCATCTTAAAACTTAGGCTGCCCAACATATGTAAGGCGTATAGTGTTTGATAAGCTTGGAGTTAGATCAAACAAATGTAAGTTTGTGAGGTATCCTATCTAAACTTACAGATATTACTTTTATTAACCAATTGAACAAAAGATGTTTGTTTTGAAACATGCTTTTTTTTAAAGAAAAAAGTTTCTATTATACGAGACTAGTGGGAATAAAGTTGATTTTGGAGAAGTTTAAGAACCATAACTTAATACATCAATGGTAATTGAGTTCAGAGGTAAAGCACATAATGCTTAACCTGAATCAAAAAACACTTGGAACATGAAGTAATTAAAGAATATGGCTCAAGAAAAATCCTAATGATCTTTTTATTATAAAAAGGTAAACGAGTACATCGCCGTTTTTCTAGTGCTATATGTTAATGACATATTGCTCATGGGGAACAACATACCTATGTTGCAATCCACTAAAGTCTGGCTGTCCAGATAATTTTCCATAACGAACTTAGGAGAAACAACATATATTTTAGGAATTAAGATCTATAGAGATAGATCGAAATGGCTACTTCGCTCATCTCAGTCCTTCTATATAGATAAGGTGCTAAAGAAATTTAGCATTAAAATTTCCAAGATAGGAAATTTTCCTATGGTACATAGTATACATTACATAAAAGAGATGTGTTCTAAAACATTTCATGAAAGGACACATATGGATAAGATTCCATATACTCCAGCCGTTGGATCAATCTTGTATACAATATTGTGTACAAGACCAAATGTATCATATGCTTTGAGTGTCATAAGCAAATGACAAAATAATCCTTGTGAACATTACTAGCTTACTATGAAGAATATCTTAAAGTACTTATGAAAGGTTAAGGATATTTTTTAGTCTATGAAGGAGCTAAACTCTTTGTAAGGGTTTACATTGATGCTAGCTTCCAATCAGATTGGGATGATAGCAAATTGTAAGGCAATTACATATTTCCCTGAAAGGTGCTGCAATCTATTAAAAAAGTTCCAAGCATAAAAAATGACTGCAGATTCAACAATCAAAGGCGAGTACATCTTTGTGTATGAGGTTATGAAGGAGTCTACTAGGATTATTAAGTTTCTTATTAAACTTAACGTGGTTCCTTGCATTGATGATCTAGTACTACTTTACTGTGATAAAAATGGAGCCACAACACAAGCTAAGAAGCTAAGGTCTTATCATAAGTCCAAATATGTATTAAAATGGTATCAAGTAATTAGAGAGTTTTGTTGAAAAATGTGATATATGTATGGAAAGCATACCTACTTAAGTTAATTTAATTGATCTTTGCACTAAAGTGCTGACTTAGCAAAAACAATAATCAGAATATGAAGATATAAGGCTTAGACATATAGGTGATTAGCGTTAGTGCTAGTGGAAGATTGCTAGTGTAAGCCTTGCAAGCCAATCGATTTGCTTGTAACAGGCTAGCTTTTAGTTATTTTATATTATATACATTATTCAATTGATTAATGTTAATGAGGTATTTTTTGTCCATAAGTTTGATTATAATTGTTATAACAACTTATGAAGGTAAAGCCCATGGAGCACATTGGCTTTGCAAATGAATTATAAACGACCACAGTTATAAATCCTTATGCATCAAAGTCATGTTCATAAAAAAGGTCTTGGTCATCATATTGTCAAGATAGGGCATTAACAATGCACAAAGAATAATATATGTTAAGCTTTCATGTATATGAGACATGCAATTAATCTTATAAGTTAAAAAATTGTGATGTTTAGGATAGCATATTGGTGCCTGTATAAGAACAAGTTCACTAAACATAACCCACTAGGAAAGTTTCATTTGGTATTTCATTCAAGTGTCTATGGAAATACTCTCATGCGTCAATTATAGATAATTAATTCTATTCGGGTACTTTTCGATCTGGCCATGCTTGGTTTGAGACCTTTGACAAAGTTGCATCTCTTTCTCTTCCCAATCAAATTTGGATGTCTAGAAACTCAGTTAGAAGGTTTAATATGCCTAGAGACTAAATTAAACAACCAAAAACATTTAGAAAGTCAAAACATAAATGTATCAATATATAATCAGGAAAAACATAATCTTAGCTTTTGGGAAGCCATTGTAATTTCAAAATTCATGAATTATTGATACACCATGAAATATATCGATATTGCATGAAAATCTAGGTGTGAAAAAGCCATTCAACTTGAATTTGAAAGTATTTCACCTTCCTAATCATCCTAAATGACCTAAGACCACTTTGTAATCATGCAAAGGATGATTTACTAATATATTTACTCCAAAATGAAGTAAATATGAGCTTATAAATTACTTATCTAACTAAAACATTACAACCTAAATAGATTTAATATAGATGGAATTAACTTTCCAATTATGTTTGATAACCAAATGGCATGTAATCTATTTATGTTCCAACCATTTTTAGTCTAGTTTGGTTGAAATATAATGGAATGCTATTCAAAGTTGCAGCTAAAAGCCCTTTCATGCATAGGTTGAAGATATGGCTACTTTGAAAGGGGAGGCCTCTTTGGGGACATCTGAGATTGTCCAACAAAACTAGCTAAGTTTATGCCTTATTTAGAAGGTTTCAACCATTTGATTAAAACCTTTAAGAGCTTAGGTGGTGTTCTTGCAAGCAAGTTTGCATGAAATGTCAAAAAGTTAATGGTTGTGTATGGGGATGACAAGTGATCAGCCAAGAATGGTTTTAAATCCCCTTAGATGTTTACAACAAAGAGGAAGGTTGGTTTTCAGATTGCCATAGGCAGCAGCTAAAAGGAAAAGCAAAAAAAAGAATGAAAAAAAAGAGAAAAAGCAAAAGAAAATGAAAAAAAAAAGAAAGAGCGAATTCTTCAAGACCAGCGCTAAGATTGTTTTTCCCTTGATTTATATTTGTATTTTGCATTTTCTCTTCCTTTTGATGTGAGCTTGAGGAAAGGTTGAGCCATGCTTAAGTGACGATTTATGCTAAAGTGTAATAACCAAGTTTACAACCAAATCTTGAGCTATGACCTCCAAAAGTTATGCTTTTGTTTTCTTTAATGATTTATGTTCAAAGTTTCAAAAAATTCACTTTCTATCAAGAAAACTTGTTTTTGAATTTTTTTTATTAAGTTTGCTTAGTTTCTTATGGTTTTTATCCAATAATCTTCTTTGTTTCAACATTAGTTTGTCTCTTCATGTCATCTATACTCCATATTATATATGTTACATGCATTTTATGTAATTTTTGTATCTATGTTCATATGTTTCATGTTTATGACATTGCCATGAAAATTATAGTGATATCTCCATGAATGTTAATAGATCCATGCATGTTCATGTTGATAAGATGTTTTTATGTATGAAAATCATGCATGATGCCATTATTACATGTTTGTTAGAAGGAAAAGATATTTTTAGGTGAATTTTAGGTGTAGCCAAAACTTTAGGGACCATTTTGCAATTTTCATGCATTATAAGGTCATTTAGGTAATTTTCTTTAATCTAGGTTTTTTTTTTGCAATTTTCATGCATTTTAGGATCATTTAGGTTATTTTCCATAATTTGGGGATCATTTTGCAATTTCCATGCATTTTAGGATCATTTAGGTTATTTTCAATAATATAAAGTTTATTTTGCCATTTTTGTGCATTTTAGGGCCATTCATTTGTTTTTCATAATCAATTTTTTTTTCAATTTCCATGCATTTTAAGGTCAATTAGGTAAGTTTTCATATTCTAGGGACATTTTGCATTTTTCATATGTTTAAGGGTTATTTAGATTATTTTTCATAGTGTAGGGACTATTATGTCTTTTCCATGCATTTTAGGTTCATTTAGGTTACTTTTCACAATCTAGGGACTATTTAGTAATTTCATACATTTTAGTCTTTTAAGGTTAGTTTTATACCTATCGTCAAAACCAAGTCTTTAGGTTAGTTTTGTGCCTATTGTCAAAATTGACCAAAATTAAGTCTTTTAAGGTTTGGTTTTGTACTCTTCATCAAAATTGACCGAATCGAGTCCTTTAAGTTAGTTTTATACTTTCTATCAAAATCAACCTGAACTCAACCTCTAGGGTCATGTGGGTATTTTAATGTCGATAAATGTCCTTCAAAGTCAAATTCATGATATTATGCCAAAAAATCAAGTATGTATTTTATTGACTATAATATGTGCTTTATTAAAATCAGAGGTAGTATCCCTAAGTTAAAATACTCCATAAATACCTTTAACATATGGAAGTTGCCCTATAGATTATTTTAGACAAAGGGATACCTTTTTTTAAATAAGTAAATTAAAATTTTTGATTTTCCTAGAGAAATAAAACTTTATTATTCCTTTAGGTTTTTTGCAGGGGTGCAAAAAATATTTTGATCTTCGAAATTAATTAAAGCCCATTTACTTGGAATGGAATAAAAATTTTAATTTTTTGATATTCTTTAAAATAAAAAATTAATTATAGTCAAGATTTAAGATAAAACATAATTAAGAGGTATAAATTTATGGTTATAATGGAGGTGTTGATCTCTCCCCACGCGTAATCGCCTTATGAACCTTTTTCATATGAATCTCTGGTTTCTAAGCGAACTTTGAAGTTTGTTTTCGACGGTTTATAACCCTCAAAGGATGAACTCTGATCATTTACCAATCTCACAAGTCAAAATAGATTGGTAGTGATTCTAGGTTAAGTTGTCGTTTCATAATGCCATTTAGTGTTAAGTTAGGCATGCGATTCATTCTGACAATTAAGTCCCATCTTAATGCGAAAGAAAAAAATATTTATCCATCTAAGTATGGTGTGTCGAGTTCACATTTAGCACATTACAACATTGTCGCAACGTACCCGGGGGTGGATCCTTACGGATCTATGAGTGTGCACGACTTAAAATATTTTCCCGACTTGGAAGTGTCTTCTTGATTGAGACTATTTTCGG
>JAQSVH010197063.1:0-16775 GCA_029448705.1 Adansonia digitata | reverse complement strand
AAGTCTATAATCATCCAAGTAATATTCATGATAATAGATTTATTTTATGCAATAATTAAAATACTATGCATGCTAATGAAGATTAGACTTTAAATAAAATGAACAAATGAAATCCCTTATACAAAATTGACTCACATGCTTTGTATGATAAAGATGCCTACCATTGATCATAAAAGATATAGAGTTTAGGCCATGGGGATTTGTTGAGTCACTCAAGGTTTTTCTCACCCAAAGTGCTTGAGTCATGAATAATGGATCTTATTCAACTAATACCATATTGTTCGGATGCATACAACTTGGTCGCATAACTTTAGAGGCAATGGTTGGGCAAAATACATATGATGCATTTACGCAAAGAATTGCCATCTAACTGATCTGAGAGATGAATACAGATGCAATTGATAAGCTATGTTACCTACCCAACTAGGCTTGGTGTGATTTGTTAAGTTACTCAAGGTTAGAACATGTTGAAAGGGGTCCTAATCCACTAGAAATACCTTGAAGAGATTTTTGTATAATAGTGAAGGTTATTATTTCAAAAAATTAATGGAAAAACCAATAAAGTTTTAATACCTCATTGATATTGGTTTAAAATATGATTAACAAGTTGTCATAATAATATTTATGATAACTACATTGCAAGGCATATTGGATGCCATAAGCCTAAAATGTTTAGACTGATATGTCAAATTAAGAAATGTTCTCAATAAATGAAAGATAGCTAACTTTCTAAGTTGAATTACTCTACTATCAATTCAACTATCTAGATAGTTAATTCAAGATGTGGCTTACACTTATGTAATGACATAAGGTTGTTAAACGATAATAGAAAATTAGGCTCTAATCAGGTAGTTTTAAGAATGGGCAATGGATCAAAAGTTGAAGCCACTGCCATTAGAACCTCTTCCTTATCATTGCCTTTGGGCATGACCTTGGGATTAAAAGAATGTCTTTGTGTTTTTAGATTGTCTAAAAACATCATTTCAGTTTCATAGCTCATTATAAATGATGATTTTGAATTTGAAATAAAAGGCAATAGTTGCTTAATCATTTAAATGACATGGTCTATAGATCAACCTCATTCTATAATGAACTATTTGTATTGGATCTATAAATGCTTTTACTTAAAATGAGTGTGAAGAAAGCAAAGAAAGATGATCCAACAAAGATTTATTTCTAGCATTATAAGCGTAGACATCTCAATGAGACTCGAGTAGCTAAGTTACACAAATAGGGTTTTCTAGATCCATTTGATTATGAATTACATGGGACATATAAGTGTTATCTTCTTGGCAAGATGATCAAGACTTCCTTCACTAGCAAACGTGAAAGGGCTAGTGTATTAATAAATATAAATGTATGTGGACCAATGAACACAATGGCTAAAAATTGGTATTCATACTTCGTTATCTTTACCAACTATTATTCTAGGTATGGGTATGTGTACTTGATGAAGTATGACCTTCATTCTTTTGAAAAGTTCAAATAGCTTAGGGTTACAGTTGAAAAAATGGCAAGAGTATTCCAACTATTAGATCTCATCCTGTGAGAGAATACTTAAATCAGGAATTCTTAGATCATGTGGTGTATTTTGTCATAAGAGTCTCTACCTGAAACTCCACAACATAATAAAGTGCTTGAAAGAAGAAATCGAACCTTATTAAATATGGTTATTTCGATGATGTATAAGGCAAACCTTTTGATATTCTTTTAAGGATATGCCTCAAAAACTACTGCCTAATTTTTGTATAAGGTTCCATCTAAATTAGTGGATAAGATGCCATATGAGATGTGTCATGGTAAAACACTATTATTGTCTTATCTTAAGATTTAGGGCTATCCAGCTTATGTGAAATAAACAGTAAAGGGCAAGCTTGGAGCTAGATTAAACAAGTGTAAATTTTTGGGAAAAGAAACAATTGGATATTACTTGTATAATCCAACTAAACAAAAGATGTTTATTTCAAAACTTGTTGCCTTTTTAAAGAAAAAATTTGTACTAGAAAAGTTCATTAGAAGTAAAATTGATCTTAAAGAAGTTCAAGAACCATAGATGGACACTCATTTAGAGCCAATTTAGGGATGAAGCATTGACTGTTCCATCCAAAACTTAAAAACCATAAGTACTTCATCGATCTAGTAAGATTAAGTAAGCTCCAAAAAGATACATATTTCTCATGGCTTAAAATAACATGTTTTATGACATGAACCCACCAATTATAAGGAAGACATGTCTAACACTAATTTTGAAAAATGGCTTGATGCTATGAAGTTTGAAATGGATACAATAGAGGTTAACTAAGTATTGACTTTGGTTTTCCCACCTGAAGAGATTAAACCTATAGGGTGCAAATGGATCTTTAAAAGAAAAACCAATATAGATGGCAACATATAAACGAACAATGCCAGACTAGTTACAAAAGGTTATAATCAAATAAAGGCCATTAATTATGAGAAAACCTTCTTGCCTGTTGCCCTGCTAAAATCTATGTAGATTATTCTTGTTATAGCAACATATTATGATGATGAGATATGGCAAATGGATGTAAAAATTGCATTCTATAATGAGAATTTGCAACAAGAGGTATGTATGACACAACCTAAAGGTTTTACATCTAAATCAAATATAAATCAGGTATATGGATTAAGGAAGTCTATTTAGGGACTAAAGTAAGTTTTATGGAGTAGAAACATCAAAATTATGAATCAATTGCTTCAAGAAAAATTTTGATGACTTTTGTGTTTACAAAATGGTAAATGGGCAAGCCATTATTTTCCTAGTGCTATATGTTGATGACATATTGCCCATAAGAAATGGCATACCAATGCTGCAAGCCTCTAAAGCCTTTCTATCTAGATAATTCTCTATGAAGGATTTGGTGAAGTAGCATTTATTCTGCAATTAATATATATAAAGATAGATCTAAACAACTGCTTAGATTATACCAACCCACATAAATAGTTATGGTGTTAAAGAAGTTTAGCATGAAAAACTCCAAAAGAGGAAACATACCTAAGATATACAGCTTACACTATTCGAAAAAGATTTGTCTTAAAACATTAGATGAGAAGACATGGATAGATATGATTCCATATGCTTCATGGTTGGATATATCATATATACCATGTTATGTACTTGAATACATGTATCATATGCTTTAAATGTCATAACTAGATACCGAGGTAACCTAGTGATACTTACTATATTGTTATGAAGAATATCCTTAAATACTTATGAGGAATAAAGGATATATTTCTAGTTTATGGAGGGCATGAACTCCTAGTTAGGTGTTATACTGATGCTAGCTTTCAATCTAATTAAGATGATAGCAATTCCCAAAGTGGTTACATATTTACCTTTAATAGAGCTACAGTTAGTTAGAAAAGTTCTAAATAGACTACAACTACAGATTTAACAATAGAAGCCAAATATATCTCTGCATGTGAGGCCATGATGGAAGTAGTTTGGGTGAAGAAGTTGGTTATTAAACTTGGTGTTGTTCCAAGCATTGTTGATTCAATACCACTTTATTGTGATAACAATGGAGCCATACTGCAAGCTAAAGAGCTAAGGTCTTATCATAAATCTAAATATGTGTTATAGTGATATCACGTCATTAGAGATTTATTGAGAGACGTGAAGTTAATATGGCATGAGTAACCACCAAGGACAACTTAGTTGATTGTTTCACCAAAGTTTTTTTTTCCAACAAAAACATGATTGCCATATAAAGAAGATAAAACTTAAGACATATAGGCAATTGGCTTTAGGGCTAGTGGAAGATTGTTGTTGTAAGCCTTACAAGCCAATCGCTTGAGCTTGTAAGACATTGGCTATTAGTATTTTCATATAATATATGTTATGATTTTGTTAATGTAATATAAGGTATTTCTTTATACATAAGATTACTGGATAATAGTTATTTATATCTTATGTAGATAAAGCTCATAAAACACATTCGCCTTGCAAAAGAATTATAATGTGTTACAATTTTGAGATCCATATACATCAAAGTCGTATTTCTAAAAACATTCCTAGTTATCATATTGTCAAGACAAGGCATTGACAATGCACAAAGACTAGCCTATCTTAAGCTTTCATGCATTCAATGTAGGTTTTTGTCATTCCACGTGCCCGGCCTTTACAAACTTCAGATGATTTGAAGGGCTAATACATGCTTGACTTAAAAAATATGATGATGTTTGACGTGAAGGAATGAAAGATTGTTGGACAAATTGCTCATCTGACTAGTCTTAGATGGCCACTATGAAGTAACCATAAACTTGGAGTCACCACCGATCATTTTAAGTTAGGCATGATCAGATGTTTATTGAAAATAATACCCGAGATTCGTTGTTTTAGGTTCAGGAGTTGGTTACGTGTGGGGAAGGATTAACAGCCCCACAACGCCCAAAAACTGGTACCATCTAACTATATCTTACTTGAATCTCAGTTTCATCGGTTCCATTTTTATCATTATTTAAATACAATTCCCTCTAATGCATGAAATTTTGTAAAGATATGAGTTCAGGTTTTAATGAAAATTTTATCACCTATGCATTTCGGAGAAGTGAGAAACATAGGTATTTTTTATGAAAATGATCTTTGCATAGATTTTTAAGAAAAAAAATCAAATATTTCATGTCTGGTACTGGAGAGATACCAACACGAGATACCATTTTGTGATTCCAAATATAATTTTTAAAGCATGAATGCTCGAGGTCCCTACGAGAGGAAACGTATTAGTAAGATAGGAAAAAAATAATAAATAAATCCACAAAAATAAATACAAAAAATAGATCAAAAAGACGGATGATCAAAATGTATCTCATAGTTGTCTTTAATTATTGATGAATAACCGAGACGACAACTTTGAGACTTAGTTAGATTCGATGGAAATTTGAGGAGAAAAAGGTTTCAATGACTCGAGAGGGAGAAAAGCTTGGATTTTAGAAGGAATATGAAGAGCAGGGTTGAAGTATCCCCTCAAAAGAGTGGGGTTAGAGTATCTCCCAAAATGGAAGTTTGATATTAAATTTAAGGTAAAAGTAGGGTTAGAATATCTGCTCGAAGTAGTGGGGTTGGAGTATCCCTGAAAATGGAAATCTGGTGTCATTTTAAGGTAAAAGTAGGGTTCGAATATTCCCAAAAATGAAAATTTTTGGCGTTCAAGAAGAATGGGTCATTTTTTTGGATAGAGGGATTTTTGGAAATCGGGAGCAAAAGGTTTGGCTAAAATGTTCCTCTTTCATTTAGCCTTGGTCTAAGTCTAAAAGGTTTAGGTCATTGGAATGAGCCGAGTAGATCATGAGGCATTCGAATGCCTCAATAAGAGTGTTTTGGAAATTGGGTTAAAAATAGAGGACAGTGTTGCATCGTTTCTCTTTCTAAATTTATTTCAAGCTCATCTGGAGGTCTCAAAGAGTAAACGAGGTACCATTAAAAAGTTAACTCAATGAGGATTAATGTAAAAATATTCCAAAAATCTTAGAAAATCACTTTCTAGGCAAAATTAATTTTTCAATTTCAACTTGACTCGATATTGGCAACATGTATAGGGTAAAGGTATGATAGACTTTGAAAAATCATTTTGGATTCATCCGAAATGTTAAAATGCAAATAATACCTTTCAGAAAAGAGAATTTCATGAACTCTATGGGGAAAATATTCAATGGATTCAAAAATGTTGTTTGCTGGGCTGAAATAGCCCAAATAATAAACTGCTTGCTAGATCCAGGGGTTTCGAATAGTGAAGATAAAAAATCGTAACTATTTCATCTGAGATGATCTGAAGGTAAATGAGACATCATTGGAAAATTAATTCAAAACCCTTCATAGAAAAAATAGCAACACATTTCGGATAAATCACTTTTGATTTTTTAAATATTTTTTCAAGACTAGGCCACTACGCTGCCAGAACAAAACAGGGGAGGTGTTTGATATTTTGCTTTTTCTTTGGGTGGAGCTTAGGCCATGGATGTTCGAACATCTGTAACCAAGATGAGAAGTTGGCATGGGTGTCATGAGTTCATTCCACAATCCTAGAGTAGTTTGGGATGATAGAACAACTTGTTGACCATGCCACTATGAAGGTGGTTGGCTAAGGACCAAGGCCAAGGTTTCCCATTTTTGTTAACTAAAATGCTTCATTTCATTTTTAAAAAACCAAGTACCCTTATACTCATTCTTCCTTGAATCCAGAACTAAATACTTGCTTTGCCTCCAAGGTTGGAAAGCCAACTTCATAAAAATCTTAAGCTCATGTTATTCTCCATGTGTGGGAGATAGCATATGCTTAACTTGGGGATATTTTTTTTGAAATCAAGTTTTCTAGCATTCAAACAAGCATCTCAACACAAACAAAATATGATAAACATAATATAGAACATGGAGAACATATATGCACAAGCAAAGATGACATTTTTCATTGAAAAGATAAAATGAATGCATGGAGATGATAGATAGATGCATGAACATACTTAAGATAAACATGTTTAAAATAGACTTTGCTAAAAAAGGCATTTTTATTTCATGGAACCTATCAAGCTACTAGGAAATGTATGGGCATACTTATGACATGTTAAGATACATGCTTTAAACAAGAGATAAAAATGTGGATGTGGAAGGAACATGGTAAGGTTACATGGACAGAGGCTATTACGGTGATGAAAATGCAAAGGAGAATGCTTAGTTAACCAAACAGCATGAAAGCACCAAGAAGAACATCAAGGTCCTAAACTATCACAACCAAAGCCATAATAAATGCATGAAAGTCCTAAGATGGCCATAAAAGCATAAAGAGGGTTTACTAAGATGATGTTAATGACAAAACAGAAACTATAAAGATCAAGGTAGAGGGGATATATCAAAAAAACTTAAACTTCCCTTTATCTCGAAGTAGCTGTAGGCTTAATTTCTTCCTTCTCCTTGCTATTATTTAGCAAGAAAAGGATGAAAAGAGGTAGCTTTTTGGTGGTATGGTTAATGGTGAGGCTTTTTAAAGATCAAAATGTGTGGAAAGTTGGGTTCTTGAAGGTTTTCTAGTGGTGGTTTGGGGTAGCTACGGGAATAGAGTAGGGAAATCAATAAAATTATGTTTTTGGAAGTGTTTTTAGGGCTGAGAATGGTTAAAGAATTTTTAGGAATGGTTCTAGGGTTTTTGGTGGGAGGCTTTTTTTTTAAAACAAGTCCCCTTATTGAGCTAGCCATGTCCCTATTTATCTTCATGCTCAGCCAATGACTTTAGGGGACAAACCAAGGGCATTGTTAGGTTTTCTTCTTTGCACAAGGAAACATCCAGGTAACATGCTCAGTTTACCCTTCATTGCTATTGGTTCTACCATCCAAGGTGGTGTGCTGAAAGACTACGGCTGCCTGAAATCTGGAAAGCCTAACCTATCCTTTAACAAGCTATTATCTTTATAAAAGTGACCTTTGTCTTTTGCAAATTAGACTTTGAAACTTGTTTAAATCTAATTACGAGCCTAAAGATGAAATCTGTTATGATTTTTGATGACTCCTGATGCAAACATGTGTTTAAACTGGATTTTGAATGGGTAATCCGAAAGCTGAAAGTTGGCTCAAAATAGCCAAAATAGCTTGCATGTATCGATACATATCACTTTGCATCGATACTCAAGACAAATTTTATGCATGAGTATCGATATAGGGATACTTGTATCAATACTAAGAGCATAAATTATTTCTAGTCTCGAGATTTTGAGCCTTGTATCAATACTTCATAGACTTGTATCGATACTCATGCTTGTATATCGATACATTTTGACAAAAATCATAACTTTAGCTATTGCCAAGACGTGTATCGATACAATTATGCTAGAGGTATCGATACCAAACCCTCATGTATCAATATTACCCATGGAAATTCAAAATTTTGGTAATATGAAAGCCTCGTGGCATTGTTTAAGAACCTACATGACCCGCACACACTTTAGGTTCCTTGAGTTGTCTTATCTTGGTCACAAAGAGAGGAAAATTGGCTCACATACTCACCTAAACGACTTGATGACACCTTGAAAATAATCTTTGATGCCTCATTTTTACATTTTTCTTTAAAACAGACCATAGGAATTTTAAACCTTCCCAAAAAAACTTTTTCACTGAGCGATGCCCCAGCTTTATTTCTATTTATTATTTTTATTTTTTTATCTTGTCATCTTTTACCTAACTCCTAGGATACCAAAAACGGGATCGAACAAAATGACGTGTATACACTATCAGTTGAAGTATAAAAGATATTTGGGGATAAGATATGAGTGTTTGTTATGAGAACAAGTTCACTGAATTGGACTTGCTATGAGAGTTCCATTTGGTATGTCACTTAAGTATGTATAGGAATACTCTCATGTGTTAGTAGTGTAAGTGATCCTTAGACTTATAACTCTAGGTTATCTTGTATATGGATTCTCATACCTAGAGATCATCATTAATAGGTCCATAATAGATGGATTCTTATGGTAAAGTGGCTTTGGTTATGACATGAAGCATAAAGCTGGATGAGTGGTGTAGAGAAGATTTATTACCCTAAGTGATATAAGAGGACATATCTTAATTGTTCCTAGTCTATGTTAACTCAAAGTATTTGGCCAAGGTAATATTGATTATGGAATTAACATAAGAGGGTTGCATACTAATATGGAAAAGATTAAGAATAGACACCATACCAAGCTCTTGCCTGTTTCAGGATATATGATGAAAGGATTTGAATTATATTGAGATTTTGTACATTAAAAGGCTTGTCAAGACCATTTTGACAAGTATTACATGTCGAGTGCTCATGAAGCAATGCTAGATGCCAATTTTAGTTTATAAAATATAATTATTCTTAATTAAATAATTATATTTATTGCCACTATGATGGGGACCTAGTCAAAATAAAATGAGACTATGCTTAAATACCTAAAGAGTAGAATTTACTCTAACACAAATTGAAATGTTCAAAAGCAAGGGGCTAAAGTGCAATTACTAAAAATTAAATAGCATTTCAACCCTAGGTATCTAAGCTTTATTTTAGTGTCACTTAATCTAAGGAATCTTAAGCGCCGCTTAGAATTCATAAAAGAAAAACTTGTGGTAACTTGAGCATTTTTATGCCACCTCCCATAAACCTAAAAAAGTTATTTCTCTCTTTTCCTTTGATTCTTAGGGCTTGGATTCGTTGCCAAGTGAAGGTTTTTGAAACCTAAGCCACTAGCATGGTTCCCGGCAAGATATAGTTTCAACCTTGCAAAGGTTTTCTAAGTAACTTTTGCAGATCACCTTTAAATACTAGACATTTTAACAACTTTGGTTTGCAACAACCAGGCTCAGTGCAAGAATAAAGTAAAGATCATTATGAATTCGTTAGAATAGCTTTTTACAAATTGAGGTTTTTTTCAGATTTCATACTTTTTCTTGTTTATTTAGATCGATCAGAGGATCATAAAAATGATCCGTTAAGGCTATTTGGTGAGAGCCTCTATGCCATCTTCATGTTTTTGATTTTTTAAAATTTTTAATGTAAATCGACCACCCTAAATCTGAACAATGAACATACGATGTTTGGTATATGATTCTTCATTTGGATGCCTTAAGATGGGCTCAGCTCATATCTTATTATAATTTTGAGTCGCGTACAAGTACCATGAGGTTTAGATTAAGGCCCAATCATTTTCAAAAATAGAACTCAATTGAATACTTTTATTGATTTTTCAATTTTAGATTAGAAATTCATTTTCTAGAAAAACATTTGTTTTTTTATATATTACTGAGTTTTTCAAACCCTTAATTTTTTCAAAATTTCACCAAAAATTAAATTTTTGTTCTCTTAATTTTTTTATTTTTTTAATCTAACCTCAGTTTTCATGCTTTAAGCAATCAAAGGGTTCAAAGGCATCCCAAAGTTAACAAGGAGTCCAAACTATTTTTCAGACAATTAAAGAACCAAAGAGAAACTATTTAGATGACCATTTTTGGAACATGATTGTTTGGATAAGACAAGAATGTCTTAAGTTAGACAAAACTGGAGGGGTCAGGTTAGGCTAAATAACATTAAGGGCGTTAACGAGTTAGGCTCCAAAAAGATAAGGCCTACTCTTATCTTTAACCTAAGCCCAAGCCCAGCCTATGCTAACTCAGCTTGTCATACATATGCATGTGTGATGTCTTAAGCTCGTGTAGTCTTCAACCCTTGCATAAAAGCTTGCATACCCTTTAAAGCCTAGCCCCACATTAAATAATGCCTTTAAGTACTATATGTATTAGCGCTTATGTTACTAGAATAGGGTTATATACCACCCAATATAACTAACTAATTTTCTTCCTTTTTATGTGGGCACTTTAAGATCAATTTCTCATTTATCGTAGATACCAATCATGTAATGTTAACATAAACCATGTATCTACATTCAACAACCTACGTATTGGAATAGTATTTCTTATTATAGACTCATAAATTAGCATTGATATCCAACAATCCCCCATATGAATGGAAATTTTCTAGTTAAAACTACAAATTAACTCGAAATATGAGAGAGAATATCTATGAAAGGTTATTGCATCAAGATAGGTAGCTTTTGGCCTTGAACTTTCCATAGCGACATTTATTGAATTTACTTAGCTAAATAGTGAACATGATGTCTTGAACTATTCAACTTTTCTTGTAAACCAAGATAATAGGTGTCACATAATCCTTTAAATGGCCTAAGCCTTTTCAAGACTTATTTGGCCATGTCAAGATGATTGCTTGCCCATGCGATCAGCAAGTTAAAATTTTAGGATTCATAAAGAACAAACCCTTATCAAAAAGAGGAAGATCGAAGAGAAAAAAATTAATTTTTGAATTTTTTATTGAATTAGAAGTTTATTTTAAATACATAATGCTTGATATTATTTCTCTTTTTAGAAAATTTTAAGTCCTTTTTTACAAAATTCATAAGTCGATCGCATATATTTTTATCTATACTCGTATGGTACTTATGCCAATACTCCCTTTGAAAAATAAAAAATTTTGGAAAAAGTCTAATTGGCATTTATATCATGAGGCCATTTCCATGTAAGATTCCTATTTAGGGTGCCTTGAAGATTTTAGATGCATTTATTGCATTTTAGGTCATTTAGGGACTAAATTACAAAATTGAAAAGTCTAGAAACCTATTAGTAATTCTCATTGTGTATGTCATATTAAGTTATAATTATCCACTTGGGGTAAATTGACAATTTCATATTATTATTGAGTACTTTAGGGTTACGAGTTACTTTTATATCAAATGTACTTTAGGGATAGGTTTGTCATTTCATATCATCATACCTTAAGGTGCATTTTGGTAATTTTATCTTAGTTCGTTAGAATTACTGGGATACTTTCATATTGAAGGTATGCTTTAGCAGATATTTTGGTCTCTTCAATCAAATTTGAGTCTTTTAATTCTAGTTTTGTACTTTTCGTTGAAATCGAGTTTTATGACAAGTTTTTTCTATTTTTTTTCTTTTTTTAAATAAAATTGGGAATTTTAAAAATTGAGGTATTATCCACAAGTTACAATAGTCAATAGGTGTGCTTCCCAATTATAAACATTGCCTCATTGATTATTTTAAATGAAAGTATATCTTTTCTCAAAAAATGACTAAAATCAAGATTTTTTTAATTTTGCCAAAATAAAACCTTTCGTATTCCACCTATCCCCTAGTGGAGTACAAAAGATATTCTGATTTTTAAAATATTAAAAACTTAATTTTCTCAAACAAAATAATGAACTTACCTTAGAAAACTTTTAAATATGGGAATCATAATTAAATAGCAAATACTAAAACTAAATAAAATTGGAAGGGATCAATTCTTACTCATGATTATAATCTATGGCATGAACCTAGGCCCTGAAGTTCATTTTTTAAGGTTTCATAACCCTCAAAATATGAACTCTAGTAGATAAGCAATCTCACCTAGCTACAATAGATTGGTGCTCAATCCAAGTAGAATTGTCATTTCATAGCGACTATTTAAGGTTTAATCAAGTGAATGATTCACCTCAATGACACAATCCACAAATACAAAAAAATATATAAAGAAATGAGGGATTCACCTAACTCTAATTCCAGTAGGTTAGGATTCGTGTCTCGACCACATTTTGACAAGAAGCATTAAAAACATTGCTTAACTTAACCTAACTCCTTTACAATTAGCACTAATTAACCATAACAATTAGTGCGAGTGTTTAACTTTTTCGGTGCTCACACTAAGTTATCATAATTCAATCGTCCCTTTAAGCCTAGACCTGGGGATCTCCAGTCAATATGGTAGGTTGTCATTATGTAACTTTTAATTTGTAGGCTTAAGTCTGATTTTCCTGGATGATTTTTAGACTTGCTCTGTTATTATACCTTTTGTTAGCAGATGTGCAATATTATCCTTTGATTTTACATAATCAACGGAGATAATACCATTTGAAAGCAATTATCTCATGATATCTTGTCTTTGATGAATGTGACGAAATTTACCATTTTAAAAATTAGTTTGTTCCCTACCTATTGCAAATTAGCTATTACAATGTACATATTGCAGGCATAGGTTTCGACCAACATAGAATATCTTTTAAAAAGTTTTAAAGTCATTCTACTTATTCTTTGACTTTATCTAAAGCTATGAACTCAGATTCTATAGTGGATCTATTTATACACGTTTGTTTAGAAGATTTCCAAAGCACTATAGCTCCTCCAATACTAAAGACAAATCCGCTAGTGGATTTTGAGTTTTTAGTAGCCATTATCCAATTTGCATCACTGTACCCTTTAAGTCTAGCTAGATATTTTTTATAGTCCAGTCCATAATGTGAGGTGTATCTCAAATATTTGAGTAACACTATAAGGGCTTTTCAATGATCCTTCTCAGGATTACTTGTAAATATGTTCAGTTTGCTAAGTAAGGTCCAAGGTTTTATGATATATGTGGCCTAATCTATAATGTCATAGATTAGAAGACTCAAGCAAGCAAAAGAACTTTTTTATTTATATTATTGTTTTTCGATACAACAATCATTATATTTAGAGTAAATAACCTATCACACAGATATCCTTTCTCCAAATACATCCCACATTTAGAGAGTACAAACTTGTCAAACTTAAAAACTAACCTTATCCATTCTTGCTTAAAAGAGAGCCTAGTACTAAATTCTTATGGATTTTAGGAGCATGAACCACATTGTTCAAGGTTAGTACTTTCATGAAAGTAAACTTTAGCACCACCTTCCCAAGGCTGAAAACCTACACACTAAAGAATTACCCAAGAAATACTATTCTTCATAAACAACTGCTTTATACTTGGTAAAGCTCTTCATATCATAACACACATCACATATGGCACCGGTATCAACCCACCCAATCTTCAGATTTTTTACTAAGTTCACTTCTGACGCCACGGAAGCTGGCTCATTTTCATTATCATCAACCATGTTGGCTTGATTTTTCCATTTCTTATTCTTGTTCTTGTTCTGACAATAGTATTTGGCTAGGTATTCGGGCGAATTACACAAAAGCAAGTTCCTATCAACTTCTAACCCAATCTTAAGGCTTTCCACCACGTTCACTTCTGACACCATGGAGGCAAGCTCATTTTCATTATCATCAACTGTTGGCTTAATTTTTCCTTTTCTTATTCTTGTTCTTGTTCTGACGATAGTATTTGGCTAGGCATATAGGCTTATTACACAAAAAGCAAGTTCCCGTCAACTTCTTGATAATGACTTCCTTGTCAAACTCTTATTGGTCTTTTGCAAATTTTCCATGACATTTTCCATGGCTTCCATAGTTTAAGCCCTAAGAAATCAAGCCCTTCAAGTTTGACTTCTTTCACTTATACTTCAGATAATTCGTAAAGTCCTTCCACAAAGGTGGTAGTTTTTTTCTTTACCAAAGTAGCTACTTGAAATGGCTCGCTTAGTACCATCCCTTTGATAGCTATCTCATGGAAGATCAAAAAAATCCTTGGACTTTACTTGTCATAGTCTTGGAGTCCACAATTTAAAATTTGGAAACCTGCTAACTATAAATTTCTTCATGCTAACATACTTGATTTTTGTGCTTCTGGTCCAAAGACTCCTATAGCTAGTTTGTTGTCTTGATCAAACTATCCATCTTATATAAGGTGTTGTTCATTCCACTGAGATTATACTTCTAGCAAAGGAAACCAAAATGTTTCCATGCTTCTACCAAGGCTACAATTGTAGCATCTGTTTCTTTTTCCTTAAGAGTTTGGGCTTTCTCCGATAAAAACATAGCCAGATTCAAAATGGTTAGTTAGAATAATATCTTTTACCACCATAGCTTGAAATCCACTTCATTGAAGTGCTCGGGTCTCTCCCCATGCATCGCATGTGAAGGTAATTGTGAAATGTGCAAACTCACATTACCATTAGGTTCAACCATTTGTTATTCTTAAATAGCAAGATCAACTTAGTCACGGTTTCTAACACTTGTAAAGATACAACTCCAACTATACAAGAATAATATGTGTATAAAGATTATAATAAATCGGACAAACAATGAACAAATATTTATCACTTTTAAGATTATAAAATAACTTATCAAAGCAAAATATAATTTGAAAAGCAAATACTAACAAAACAGTATTAAATAGAAGTGAACAACCTATTTATATAAAATACATATAATATGCACTAATTGTAGAATTAACCAAATCAAGAGTTCGTAGCAAGGAAAGACAGAATTCAATAAACAAAAAGTGCTTAACCGAATATTTAAAACAATTTCGATTAAAAGATAATCTATAATGGTAGTCATGCACCGAACATATAATAGAATAAAAATAATAAATTAAAACAAGTAATAGAGAGAACTGGGTTTAAAAGAAACATTATATTGAAATGAAATGAAAAAAAAAATCATTAATGAACAAAAACTTGCAAAACAAGTTCACAAAAAATAAAAGAATCAAGACGTTTGAATATACTACATATATATTTATATATAGTAGTAATGAAAACAACAATATAGAATATAATTCTTACTGCCATAGAAAGTATATAAATAATATATACAATAACAATATGAAATCATATAAAAGGAATCAATTAAAATATATATATCATGTATATATATATATATATAAATGTATACTATTAACAATATTGATTAATAGAAACGTTAATAAAGAATCAATATTGAAATCAAATAAGAATTGCAAGACACAAAATCAACATCAGACTTTCACATATGCCAACAATAGCATCTAAACATAAAACTAGATGCAGTATTCAGACCAAAATTAAACATCAAACATGACAGTAAAGAACAAACATATAAATGTTTATTAAAAATAAACCATAATTATCTTTAAATTGCTAACAATTTTACAATAAAAATTCAACATAGCAATACTAAAAAGAAATAATAAAATATACAAACACTAACAAATATGAGAAATTAATGATACAACAATAATCGAATCTATAGAATGAAATTAAAACAATTGATATCAAATTGAGTTAAGGTTTGGATCTTCTGACCTTAAGACAATTATTGCTTGTCTATTGTGCTTAACATAAAACATTGCAACTCCCTCCTAGGTTTCTCAATCTCATTGCAGTTGGAAGCACAACGATAAGAACTACACAAACCACTACCGATACAATGTATATCTTTCTCACATATTATGGCAAAACAAAATTTCTCGACCGAAACTAGAGGAAATTTTTCGAACGAAAATTGTTTTATTGGACAAACAATGTTTTAAAAATTAAATTCAAATAGTTTAAAAAATCAACAACTTTATTTTTAAATTCAAACATAATTATTTATATAAGATAGGAATGTTTTAAGTCAAACAAATTGATTGGGCTTAATTAACACTAAGGAACTGGGCTCTAAAAAAATAAAGCTCATTCTTATCTCTAATCCAAACCTAAACTTGGGACCAAGCTTGGCTTGACCCTATGTGTGTTGTCCCAAGTTACTATAGGCCTCAACCCGCACATAAAAGATTGGATGTCCCATAGGGCCCAACCCCACATTAAAACTGTAATTTTAAATACCACATATATTAGCATTTATGTTACCAACGTGGGATTCTATATCACCCAATATCACCAACTAATTTTCTTTTTCTTCCAGTGATTATTTTAAGAAGTATTTTTTATTTATCATGGATATCAATCATGTAATGTTAACATACTCCATATATTTATATATTAAAAAACATATTTTATATTATACACCCTTAAATTAGCATCATATCTCACATATATACACACATACGTGAGAAAACATGGACATTTACATTTTGCGCTCTACTTCAATCAAGCGAATGTTTTCTTTTACATCTTGCACCTTAGGCAATATAAAAGTTTTAGCACCTAGAGTTCCCTATTGACAACTCTAGTTAAAATAGTTTAATATAAACTAATTTTTAGACATTATAATATCCTAAAGTTTCTAACTATTAAGGCTATGATAAATAATTAACCAATTATTCATATTAAATATTTTTCGTGGATGATAATCGATACTCTTTTTAATAATGTTTGTTATTCAATATTATAATTGGACAATTGTTAATGAGTTATATGAATATCGATTATATCTTATGTTAAAGTCAAAATGATAAAATATTAAAATATATCAATCAGTACATAAATTAGATTTTACATATCAAGATTTCTAAAAATTTAAGTATTAATTATTAAGGCTAAACCAATTAATTGATAGTCTCTTGATGTCTACTATTCATCATTTTAATTGACCATTTGATAACTTACAATTTGAT
>JAQSVH010196982.1:2000-13063 GCA_029448705.1 Adansonia digitata | reverse complement strand
TCTCTTGTCTGCATTATGCTTTTAGTTAATTTTTCCAATTTAATCCTTTTAATTTCCTCTTTTTGGTTTCCTTTTCACTGCTAAGTTCTTAAAATTGTTGATTGGCCACAGGGCTTGACCTGGTGGTTCCCCCTTCCCTTTACCGGGGTGGGGTCTTCTACATGACTAGGATCAAATCTGATGTCCTGTATCTCTAAGCAGTTGCGCTCTTATTCCCCATGGAAAAAAATAGAAAAGAATGAGGTACTTATTGCACCTGCTGCATTTTAACCAGGATTTTTTTACAGATGACAACAGCAATATCAATTGAAGATGTTCGAAGGGAGGTGAAAATATTAAAAGCACTATCAGGACATAAGCATCTGGTCAAATTTTATGATGCATGTGAGGACGCCAATAACGTGTACATAGTCATGGATATGTCCTTTTTCTTGTTTCTGTTAAAATTTATTTGGGAAAATGGCTTATTTTCGTTAAAGCTATGTTCTTGCATTATCCTTTCTAGTTGCAGATGTTTTATTTTTGGTCTTCAAGTAGATTCTGTTCCTTTATTAGTAGGTTTACTTTTGTAATTTTTTGGGTCTCTCTACATTCTTTATTTAAACAGTAATAATGGTTTTTCTTTGGATATTTTGAGTATGTTCCAACTGTAACATCCTAAATTTTATGCATTGCATTTCTAAAATTTTGGGTCTGACATCTGTGGAATTCTGTTGCTACTAGATTGTGTGAAGGTCGGGAGCTATTAGACAGAATTTTGGCAAGGTAACTTTTTCTTTTTTCTTTTTTTTTTAGGGGTAATTTTTATGTTTTTAGACCAACTTATCACCATTTTGTTTGAATACCTGATCTTTATAGAAATCAGAAGGTTAGATAAATGTCGTCTTTTGTTATACCCTGGGATTTGTCATGTTAGTGGCTATTAATCAGGATTTATCCCCCCCATTTTTGTTCACTGCCTTTTTTTGTCCTTAGATTTGACTTGATTATACAGAGTATTAAATGTTCCCCTATGTGATTAATTTGTTATATTGTGACACTGAGATGCGAATTTCTCTATACCAGGGGAGGAAGGTACACTGAGGGAGATGCAAAGGCTATCGTTGTACAAATTTTAAGTATGGTTTCATTTTGTCATCTTCAGGGAGTTGTGCACCGTGACTTAAAGCCAGAGGTATTTAATTTTGCATTTGATTTAATGGGATTGTGAAACTGAAAAGTATAGTTACCGGCATATTAGCAACTCTTTGATGCTGTTCTTTATTGCTTGGGCTACAGAACTTCCTTTTCACTTCTGGTGATGAAGATGCTGTCATGAAGCTAATTGATTTTGATCTTTCTGACTTTGTTAGACCAGGTAATGACTGATTACCACCCATTAACTTTAGCTTAGTTCACCAATGAACATACCTGCCTTCATGGCTTTTGTAAAGCTATCAAATGAAAGTGTCTTATTAGTGATGATAATCTACCACCTAGTTTTCATTTAGTTCCTTTCTTGACAAGTAATCTTCTTATATTCTTGTAGGATAGTTGATTATAAACAAACAAATTTGCAGAAATGTTCTAGCACTTCTGTTCTGCTGTAAAGTGGAGAATAAATTAAGTTCTTCTTTTACATATGAAACACTAAACCGTAAAACTCTGAACCTTAACTAAACCCTAATGTATCAAAATGTTGACATTGGAAAATAAATATGTCTGCAAATGTTTGAATGAGTTACTAATTAAGAAAATAATATAATATGAAGTTGTAAATTTATATTAGATGTCTATCAATTTCTATTTTTTCACTTTTTTGTAATGGTCAGTATATCAGCAGACTAGATGTCAAATCACAGTTAAAGTCTGTTTATTTGTTTTAACGTTGCACCATGTATGCCTGTAACAGATGAAAGACTCAATGATATTGTTGGAAGCGCTTATTATGTTGCTCCTGAAGTTCTGCATAGATCTTATAGTCTGGAAGCAGATATATGGGGCATTGGAGTAATCACCCACATCTTGTTATGTGGAAGCCGACCATTCTGGGCACGCACAGAATCCGGAATTTTCGTTCTGTTCTAAGATCTGATCCCAACTTTGATTATCTGCCCTGGCTATCTGTCTCCCCAGAGGCCAAGGACTTTGTTAAGAGACTCCTAAACAAGGATTATAGAAAAAGATTGACTTCTGTTCAAGCTCTAAGTAAGTTGGAACTTGGTACTAGTGAATTAATTACATTTGTCTGACAATCCAGTCACTTTTTTTAGCAGGGTTTAGCAAAGATCAGCTGCATTTTGACACAGTTTTATGTCATTTCAGCTCACCCTTGGTTGTGGGATGACAGTCGTCCAATCCGTCTTGATATATTTATCTATAAGCTAGTCAAGTCATGCCTTCGTGCAACGTCATTCAAACGTGCTGCACTAAAGGTGGAATTGTTCTCTTCTTCCTTTTACTATTATTATTTTTTTTTTCCATTATAGAAATGTGCACAGCAATTTTGTGAACCTTTGCTTTCTTTTTCTTCCTCTTCATCTTAAGATGACCTTAGGGCGAAAATACTTTGTGACAAATTGCAAAAATCCTAGTCAATAGGTACGACTGTTATAGAGAATAGCCTAGGTGGATTAATCTTCTAATTTTCAAGTATCAAAATATGCGAAAACTGTCAAGCATCCTTCGCTATTGAAGATATCTTGTGAATATTAGTTGTACACTTATGGAAGTTCTTAATTCTAAGTAGTATTTTCAGATGTTCATTTTAGTGTAATTAAGATTCTTGTTATATTGTATTGGTCATTTTCATTGAAGTTAGGTTTTGGTATTTTTATACATTAGGCATCCAACCTAAAATCAATTGGCAATAGGTGAAAGACCCAACTTAAATATAGAGCCACTTGAAATCAAATACTAAATAGATGTGAAGTAACACCACTTAATGCTCCCCATCACATGTAGCTCAACAAGGACCTACATGTAGACAATCTCACATGGGATAGCAAGAAGGAAGCATAAAACAACTTGAGCTATGATACCATGTTCAGCATTAAAACCAATTGGGCAATATGTGGACAGGCTCAACTTCAATATAAGGTCATAGGAAAGACTTAATAGATGTGAGATAACACCATTTAATATTATGTATATGTTAAAACTCCTATGCAAAAGGAATTAAGAGAACTGTTTTTTGTGGCAATTAACATTGATATCCATGTAACATGATTGTTTTTGACTGGCTATCAGATGGATAAATATGCGGGTGGATATGTGCAGAGGTGCATGTTTTCCTTTCTGTCACCTTCTAACTTGTGCTTTCATAATTGTTACAACTGTAGGCTCTTTCAAAAGCATTGACTGAAGATGAGGTGGTTTATCTCAGGGCACAATTCCGGCTGCTGGAACCCAATAGAGATGGGAGTGTCTCTCTTGAAAATTTTAAAATGGTTATTAACTGCTTCTATATACAATCCTATCAATTCAAGATTTAGGGCTAACATGTTTAATGATTTGAAGCTGATTTCTATTCTGTTCATTGGCATGACATGTTGACTTAACTAGGCAATAATGGGTTTATCCCTGTGATCTGTACTTTTCTTCAGCTTTTTTAGGGGACTTTGTCTTTGATCTCTGTGTCTCTTTTCAGTTATTTTATTAAATTTATAAAAATTTATTAAGGTATTAACGTATCTATTTTGCAGGCACTTGCTCGAAATGCTATTATAGCAATGGGTGAATCAAGGGTACCTGACATTCTTAATGCTGTAAGGCTTTAACTAGTTCTCCTTCAGCAGCAATATTTATTAAGCTTTTTTCTTAAAATTTAGTCTTATCGATCAGACATTTTGGCTTATGAGTCTTCATGCAAGAAGAAAGCGGTTTTTTTTTTAATTGCTTTTTTAATATCAAAATATCAATGAATTATGGCGTCTGTATATGCTTTTACTTTCCAACACGTCTAAGCATTTTAGTTGGCATTCATGAATTTTAACCACTTCTATCACCTTAATTCTGCCTTGTAAGATATGTGTTTTCTTGGAAACCCAGAAGTGATCTCCCCCCTCGTTTGGTCTTTAATTTGTCATTGGAATTTCCTTTCCTCATAGTTGCATTATTATTGTTTGCTCAGATGGGATCGCTTGCATATAGGAAGATGTACTTTGAAGAATTTTGTGCAGCTGCAATTAGCACACATCAACTGGAAGCAGTTGAAGTGTGGGAGCAGATTGCCTCCACTGCTTTCGAGCATTTTGAGCTGGAGGGGAATCGAACCATTTCAGTTGAAGAATTGGCACGGGTATGTTCAAATCATTTCTTCCGATTATCACACGACCTCATCTTCTCCGGTATGTAATATTTTTTTTTAACGATGTTGTGATTCGTTTTGATTTGAATACAGGAACTGAATGTCGACCCTTCAGCTTATTCATTCCGCAAAGACTGGATCAGAATCTCTGATGGAAAGCTTGGTTTGCTTGGATATACAAAATTTTTACATGGTGTGACACTTCGTAGCTCAAATACAAGACGTCATTAGCTTTTAGCCCTTGATATAAATATAGTTCTTAAAATTCAAGTCATTTTGGATAACTTGTGATTTTTTTTCCCTAAATCTATTTTTCCCTTAGGGTTGGTTAAAGAAAGATAGAGTGCATGAGCGAATATGTTAGTGAGATTGTTGAGGAAAGATAGCGATGATTCTTCTTGCTCTTCTCCCATGGGTCTTGAGATCAGAAGTTATTTGCGCAATAAACCACCTGTCTGTATATTTTTAAATAATCTTAGTTAGTCACTGTTTTTTAGTTAATAAATTTGTAAGTTTTATAGTAACTTTCACATAACTGAATTTTTGGGATCATAACTACTTAATTAAAGAAAGTATGTTTAACAGGCATGGTAAGAACCAAGAAGCTCCTTTAGCTTTTCCGTGGTCTCATAACTAAATTTCATTAAGGGTGACGAGATATATTAAGGGTTGCGAGATATAACTAGAAAGTTCTATATATGCCATTTAATAATTAATTAATTAATTAATCACTAAATTAAAATAGGAAATTTTGGACCGATTGAGAGAGAATTGTTTAACCATTAAAAAAAACAATAAACAAATAAATACTCGATGAATTAGGGCGACACATATAACTTTTGATAGAATGGATATATTAAAGTAATTTCAACGTTTTAATTTATATATATATGTGTGTGTGTGTGTGTGCATTTCTATGTATATAATAACACCAAATTAATATGAGATCATTCCTAGCCATCCCTTAAATTTCCCCAAGTCCCATGCGTTTTTCTCAAGGCTAAAACTTACTAATGTTAGACAAAAAATAAGAACTTTTCTTTCTAAGTAAATTAATTAAACTACTCAATTCTTGATTTAATTTGTTATTGTTCTTAATTTGGTCAGCTATAGTGTAGAAAACAGCGGAACATTTAACGTTGAGTTAGCTAATTAATTAACAATTAAACACAGCACTCCACCGCCCCAAAACCAAACCAAAAAAAAATATTAATTCTTGATACTCATCTTTAAGTCACTCAAAAATTTCAGAAAGAATTTTAAGAGAAATCAGGGTAACAGGGGACTATTCAATGCTTAATTTAATGAATTAATTAAATTTAAAATTTACAGCAAAACATAACTGTTCGTTTTTAACCCCAAAAAAACAAGTATAAATACCAGCGTTTAGTATTAAACATTCTTGTCCACTCTTCCTTTTTTTTCTTTTTTATGATCTTAAAATAATAAATTTATGGCTCTGTTACTAGGGTTTTTCTTCGTTTGCATGCTACCTTTTTTTCCTGCATCTGTGTTACCTGGCAATGTAAAATTTTTATCATTCAATGAATCGTTTTCAACCCTTTTTGGATATCAAAATCTTCGTTTCATTGATGCAAATAAGAAATCTGTCCGAATATCACTCTCTAAATCTTCAGGCTGTGGATTCAGATCACGTCTCCTTTATGGCAGTGCTTTCTTCAGTGCTTCCATTAAACTTCCTGCCAATATTAACACTGCAGGAGTTGTTGTCGCATTTTATACGACAAATGCCGATGTCTTCAAAGCCAACCACGATGAAATTGACTTTGAGTTCCTAGGAAATGTTCCGGGGCGACAATGGGTTGTCCAAACCAATCTTTTCGGCAATGGGAGTGTAAAGAGAGGACGGGAAGAGAGGTTTAAACTCTGGTTCAAACCAACACAAGATTTTCATAAATATAGTATCCTTTGGAACAAAAATTGGACCATATTTTACGTGGATGATGTCCCTATAAGACAGGTCCGAAGGGTCGATGCCATGGGAGGGGACTACCCTTCGAAACCAATGTCCTTATATACTACAATCTGGGATGGCTCGAATTGGGCGACAGGTGGAGGCAAACACAAGATCAATTATGGCTATGCCCCATTCAATGCTGATTTTACCAATTTTGTTATTCATGGTAATGGATGCTCCAAGGATCAGATCCAACGATGCAAAAATGCCATTACCAGTTTTGTTACAAATTTCAATGGATTGAAGCCAGTTAAAAAGAGTCAAATGAAGGTTTTTAGGAAGAAATACATGACTTATTCTTATTGTCAAGATCGGCGTAGGTATCCTACAGCTCTACCTGAGTGTATTTATAACTAGCTAGAACCTGTTTTAAATAGAAGCACGCAAAAATGGATTTTTAAATTCCACAAATATTTATAGTTGCTTTTGTTTTGAGCATAAAAAATAAGTGGCAAAGAAATTATATTTTATTATTATTATTATTATTATTAATATTAGTATTAGTAGTATATGAGAGTTCATTAGGTGTACTATGATCATAATAGAAATTTAAATGAAGCAACTCCGACCTTTTATTCCCCAGCTGCCTGCTGGTCGATTTTTGGAACTCTTTTAAGATAAAAGATCTATGTCACACTGACATTTCTTTAATAAAATATAAATATAAAATATAATTTTTTAAAAATATAAAAAAATTAAAAAAATCAGTGTACATTTATAAATTATATGCCGTATTGCACACTCAAGCTCTGAAAACGTAGGATAAGATTTGGACGTGTTCCAGGCCTTTTCTTTTTAGTCAAACAAGTTGAACAGTCAGTACTCAGTAATGGTTACTGGTCTATTACCATCACCATCCAATTGGAATTCATCAACTCGTCATCAATACCTTGAAAACGTTATAAGGCTCAGTGTAAAACAAAAGGACAAAAAAAAAAAAAGAAAGAGAATGAAACGTCAAAGCAAAGTTTATATTTAGTCAAAAATGTGAAGTCCATCTAGAATATGCTTCATACAAAATCCTTAGTTCTTATTAATAAAAACAAATTCCCAACAGATAATTACTCCTAAGTCGAAACTTATAATTAAAAATTATGATGCTCATGCATCAAGCAATCTCTATGCTCCATTTGGAACTAGAGCTACCTCTATAGTTATTAGTTATGAAAAAAAAAGGCAAAATGATTTTAGCTTCTCATAACTTTGAAAGGTCTGTTAACCTAAACTTTAATCCCATAGACTTTTGAATGAGTCCATATCTCACATCATCTTTATCATTGTCATAATAATAAGAAAATTTTAAATTTAATTAGTATATAACATTTGTTAGCTATATAGCTAGAATCCTTGATTAATATTCTTTGATGAAATAAATAGTTAATTAAATCGTTGCAGACTGAAATTTATTTGTCCCACCGTCACAATCAATGAAACAAAACGTTTATTATTATTATTATTATTTACAATATGAAAAGAAGGTCTTATTTAAAACCCCAAAAGCTTAACCCTCTATTAATTAAACAATTTAAAACAAACAAAAGCCCTTTAAATGAATACTGCCATTGGCAATTGGGCATTAACTATTTTTATTTTAAGTCATTAAAAATCTAGTGTTAGAACAGTCAAACCCCACCACCACCATCACCTCCAAGGCCCAACATTGTTTTTTCTCTGTCTCTGCTTTGCTTGGCTTAAAGCTTTCAATTTTGCGTAACATAAAATCATGGTTCCAAAGGATGGCAAGTGATGAAGGCTGGTTATTCCTGAACCATGTCAATCTTAATAAATACAGCCTGAAAAGAAAAAATATAAGTACAAACTTCTTTCTTTAGCTTTGTTTGATGTCCGGTGTTAAGGGCAGATGTCTGTCCTGCAAAAAGGGGAAAAAAAACATAAAAACCTTGGAATCAACGGAAAGGACTAAGGAGTTACTCAACCAAATAAGGTATTAATTGAACGCACCGTCCATTGCTGACTTTCTTTCTTGACTCTATCGACACCCCTCTTTCAATTCCACCCCCCCTCCCCCTCTCCCATCACCTAACTCGCTTCAATGCGGTCCTGACAACAAAAAATATATATTTAGTTAAACATATTTTTATGTTTCAGTCAGTTTCTTTCTTTTAAACAAACGATTTTAACGTTGTTAAGATATTTTTTTTAAATTAATCAATATATTATTTATAATAATATTATACTAAATGTAATGCTTATAACTTTATTTAGCATTTTTAATTTATTGAAAGATAAAAAATACTGTAAATAGTAATTTTTTAGAGATGTTGGCAAATTTCTTAAAAAATTTCAGGGAACTCATTATGTCAAAGAGTTAATTGTCTGTAACTTTGGATTTCGTACATCTAAGAGGACGGTCCATTCTGCAATTTCTGACAGTTCTCTTCCTGGCTACACTCAGTTCTTGACAACAATGAAAACTACTTTTTCAGAAGAAAAAATAAAATCAAATTTCGTTGACTTACTTTAGTTAAGGGATAATATAATCACAGTTTAACTCAAAAATCTCTTGATAAAGATGCACTAATTTGTTGTATACTGATATCCATTGTTGCAAAACACTAACAACACTATAACATACTAAAATTATCAAACAGTTGTTTAATCCGATAAATATATATCATATATATATCCACCTTATTTTTCTAAAAAAAAGATTGGTTAAATTGCTAGATCTTGATTAATATGTGTTCTTAATTTTGGCTGTTTGTATCAATTTTTAAAATGAAATTTAGCAACATATATTAATATAATATAATTTTTCAAATATAGAAAGTAAAAGAAATTATAAAACTTTCATGGCGCCTTCTAAATGTAAATTAATACTTGGTACTTGATTTCATGATTGCTGAGACTGACTTCAACAGTTATGGTGCTCAATATTTCAAACTTAAAGCAACAGCAATGACCCTGCCAAGAGCGGAAGAGCCCTTGTCTATTCAAATGATGCCAAACACCATTCAATTCTTCAATATGTTTTCAACTTTAAGAAAAGAAAAGAAAAGAAAAGAAGGGAAAAAGCGAGAAAAGAAAAAGGCATTTACTTTCTTCTTTCCCGTTACGATTCCAAACAAAAATAACAAAGTCACTGCAATTGTAAGCAACATTTGTCGTCATTGTGATAATCTTTTATCATCATATCCTCATCAACCAACCGTCTAAGGTCTACCAAGAAAAATGAAAAAGCGACAAAGACAAACTAAAAACCTAGAGAATACACCCAAATTTACAAAACCAAGAAAAAAAAGATTATACTACTAATAGACAATCAAATCTATTTCATTCATGGTTTAGGAATGCTCTTGTTTGGCACTTACAAAACCATAAATCGTTGTCTTCTTTTTTTTTTTGTTCTTTTGATCTGTTAATAACAAGATTTCATCAAACCCTAAAACATCCGACATGATGCTGATGATGAAGGGACTTTTCCCCATCAATCAAGCCCCGCACATTCCTAAACTCCTCTACATGACAAGGGATTGTGATCGTACCCTTCTGATCGAACCCATACTCTTCCTCAGCTTCTTTCAACAGCTGCATGAATAAAGGGTGATTAAAGTATATAACAGGCACCACAAATCTTTGCTGCTCCTCTTCTTTTGACCCAACCTTGATAGCCAAACACCCTTTCGGCACGTCCCTCGCTTGCTTCTTCCCATGATGATAACTATGAAGATGAGGTAGGTGTAAATGGAAGTTCCTCAAACTTTTCTCTCTACTACCCATTTCTCCAATAATGAACAAAAAAAAAAAAACACTTAGAACAAGAACAAGAATACGCGAAGGTGAAAGCCCCACTTTCTTTCAAAAAAAGGTTACAAAGAAGAACAAGAAAAGGGCCAAGTGTTCTTTGCAATGAGTGAAGAGTATCTGAGGGACTTAGGCACGTTAGTCATGGTTGATAACCACACCAATATGTAAATTCATACCACCTAGAAGTTAGAAAAGATGAGCGCGTGTGTGTCTAAATAAGAAAGAGAATTAATAGCGCTGGAAAAAGAGGGCGGTTTTTATATGCTGTGGAAAGCACTAGGTTTTTTTTCTTTCTTTCTCGTTTTCCGTAGAAAGTTGATTCCTAGACGTTCGATTTAAAGGGCATCTGAAGATGATAAAAAAAAAAAAAAAGAGATGGTGGGGAATGGGGGAAGATTGAAGAAAGATAGATTGGTTTAATCGTTGCAACGGACAAAATAAATGTGTAGGAGGAATGGCAAAGTGTGTAATTAATAGGGGAATTGAAGGGGTAAGACACGTGGATGGAAGTAGGAGAGAATGTGGATTTTTATAGAAGGAGATAGCCGACAGACGACAAGGAGGGTGTCGTTTTACAGTGAAGAAAAAAAAAACAAAAATAGATAGAGGACAGCCAATAGCAGGTCTCGAACATGTCCAAGTAGACATCAGAGAGATGGTCTGGTAGCGTCAGCCTCGTAGTCTCTATGTAAACGCCAGGGGACACTCAACGCTAACTAGTTTTATTTTATTTTTCTTGTACGTTTAAAATAATAAATAAAGATTCCGTACTAAAAAAATAATGTGGCTTTCGTTTATTCTTAATTGATTTTTGTTTTTTTTTTTGGATTTCTAGATTTTAATCTGAAGCAACCCTTTTATTCCTCCTACTTGCTTGTTAATTGTTTTTTCCCCTTGTTTCTTTTTCAACTAATACATACGCGTTGCTTTAAAAACCGAAAAAAAAAATAGAAATTGTTTCTGTCAAGCTCAATCTCAAATCAATAGACTTGATAAACATATTACAACAAAAATAAATTGAAAAAAAAA
>JAQSVH010196971.1:18746-47256 GCA_029448705.1 Adansonia digitata | reverse complement strand
CAAGGTTATTGTTCTATTAAAAGCAATTAAATCATAATTATTTTTTTATATATAAATAGTCTTTATACATTTCAAAACTGTGACTGGGAGGATACCAAAAAATAATAATAATTGTCTTTATAGAACGTTTTAAAAAAAAAAAATTAGCAACTATTTATTCGGAAATGGATTTTCCAACCCAATTACTTATACAATTAAATGTCAAATATACCAAGTGCCTAGTGTTTTAAATTTTTTTTAAAAAAAGGTTAAATAGCATTTCATTTTTACCAAAATTTAGTTTTTAAATGCCTAAGCTACATTGAAATGAGAAATATGTATTATATTTTTTAAATGCCTAAATTAAATTGAAGACAAAAGATTGCGGAGCAGAGTAGTGGTTAAAAGCAACAATGTCGAAATGAATCATATATATTGAGTTCTTGAATCTAAGGTGCTAATTAAAAGAATCTAGGTTAGATTTGAGGATGCCACGAATCCAAACTTATGAAGTCCATAAAATTATTGAAAAACAGTGCAGAGCCTGCAACAAAATTACTAGAAAGAGTAGGCAGCCCGCAAATTTTGATCTTCAAACCTCGTGAGAATTGAAAAATTAAGAGGTTTGAAGATTATTTATATACCGCTCCGAAAATTTAACTTATGGAGGAATAAAATAATAACAAAATTAACAAAGAAAATAAAATGGACAAACTTGGATTATTACATGGACCAAAAAATACTGATGCATCTTATACAGAATAGCACTTACCTGCAAAAGAAATCACTCTCCCATCCTCATCCTACAAAACCACCTTTATCATCATCCAAAAAATAAAATTGACATTTCAAATTAAAAACAAAGAACATCGAAAATTCAATTCCCTAAAAGACTAAATAAACAAAAAATATTATGGAGAGAGACCTGGAAGAGTAAGTGTGAAGATGGTTTGTGAAACCAGGGCAGCTTCTTTGTCAATAAAAAATTGATCCTTTCAGCTATGGCTGTGTTAATATTGCAGATAGAGGTTTCAAAAGAGAAATTTGGTGTGAAAAACTTGGAAAAGAAAAATTGAAAAAGAAGAGTGATGGAAAGAGAATAGAAGTTGGAAATGGTAAAGAAAAAAAAAAGTTAAATGAAAAAATAGAGTTTTGTTAAGAGACAGGGAAGAAAGAGCGTTAGTAATTAGTAACGTGCCATAAATTCATTAATTTCCTATGTTAAATAGCACAGTAACGTTCAATTTATCAGTTAGGAATGTTTAATAAGGCAAATAAACGCTTAGGAGTATTTAATTAGATATTGAATTATTAAAATTTAAAATTTATTCAATTTAAGATATCTATTGAAATATAATCTGTTTAATAATAGGTGAAAAGTCCACCGTGCCCATATTTACTCATGGAGCTGAAAATATATAGGATATATATATATATATAACATACATCAAATTTTAAGTCAATAATAATGATAAAACTGTTTCTAACTTAAAAAATATATAACAAGAGTGATGGTAATTGTTGGAAATTAAGTTGTAATTAACACGATCAGGTTCAAAAGCAATTAGGAGTGGCACATAGGCGTAGGAGAAAGGATATTTAATAATTGATTGGTAATAAAATCCATGAGAATATTAGAGTCTGATATATGTGGGCATGCGAGCACTCAACCCAACCGAACTCATGCCATGATTGATTATTAGCTGTAGCAAAGGCAATTGAGCTTCCCCATAGCATTTTAATTTTGATGCATGCGGAGCAGACCACCTCTCAATTGATCTCATGCAATTAATTATATATGACAATTTCCCATGCACCTCCTCATTATATTTCTATATATTTTACTACTAATTAGTAATTTCTTAAATCATATTTATGATGATTCCGAGCTACTAAGACTCATATATATATTATGAATGCCTGCCTGTCACTGATTAGGAAAGAGAATATTTTAATTTAATTTTACAACTTTTTGTTGTTGACGGTAACATGAATGAATACGTAATATTGCCTGATCAACTTCAGCTTCTAGAAATTTTTTTTTCCTTTTGGTTTGAAATTTAATCATTAGTATCATTGGTGTGTTTTATACATTGCTGTACCTTTTTTGTATAATAATGACAAGTCACGAGAATCGTTACATTAGATAAAATGTATGTCTGCAAAGGCAAAACTGCAGTGTTGTCATGTGTAAGGCAAAGTTAATGGCCATGATGAATTCGTACTTAATCTCACACTCTCATAGTGGCTACTTCTGACCTATAGAAAGAAGGTCCACCCACGAAATGAGTTTGAATAAAACATTGGATAAATTAAAGCTAAAGAAGGTTGAAATTGGAATATATGGGAAAAAATAATGAGTGAATCATTGAACATTATTATTATTATTAAAATAATAATTTCCAATGGACAGATTTCGACGCAGTGCATATCACGTGAGAGAGAGAGAGAGAGAGAGAGAGAGAGAGAGAGAGAGTATTTATCGTTTTGGGTTTTAGGCTTGGGCACCCTATGGATAAAGTATTGCAAATTAAAGAATGTTGTGTTCTTTAGTTGCGTTAGATAAAAGGAATAACTAGGGATGATGTTATTTATGTTCACAACATGAAATATGATTATGATTGTGACGCGTGAGCCTGTTTCCACCTACCGCCATCACCCCATGTCACTCTCGCCCATCTCTTACTATTTACTATATGTAATATACTCTGCCGTAGGGTAGGTTGCTCAAAAACGACCCCAAAATTTATCTCTCACTCCGTGCCGCGGATACATGCAACTCAAATTTAGATTTCTCTTTTCCGTTACTTTCTTTCACTCTAGGCTTCCCTAGTTGTTTGAACACATCACCCCTCAGTCCCCCGAGCAAAATAGCCTACTTAATTTGGAGTTGGTGGAAACCGAACTTGAAATCGGATTATATATTGACACAACTTTACTTTAGCTTATCTAACCCTTTCATCAGGGTCTTAACACATAATTGTTTTTTGAACTTTGAAGTAGGATATAATCTAAAATGGTAATCATTTGGTGGATGATAATTTTGTTTGGTCGGTCCTATTAGTCAAATATATATCACAAGGTCTCCCACCTTCCTAGCCATCGCTGATACTGCTGCTGCTTTCAGCTGACTAATGGTGAACTTGTTTATCAGTTTGTCCCACATAAATACATTTCTCACTTTCTCACATTCTATCCTTATGGGACCTAACTTCCATATTATTGCCTTCTCTTCTACTATAAATTATGATTACTTTCATGTCTTCTTCTGTTAGCAATTCTTTGTCACTGTTGTGCCGTTGAAAACTTGTGTGGAGCTCCTTTTCGTGTTTCGGCTTAACTTTTAGTCAGCCCTTATTCAAAAAGAAAAAAGCACTTAACAAGTCAACTTAGATTAGATAGAGGTCTTGCTGCATAATCATTACTTAGTAGTCCTGTCTAGTTTGTCTGTGGTTTTCCCAAACTTATCTTCCCTTCATTTCATAATCTTTATTATGATCCTTGCTTGTTATACGTCGTAGCTCATGGGCGGCGGGACATCATACAATCAATCAGGTCCTAGAAGTTCCTTCTAGCCATACTCTGGCCCCGCAATACTCTTATAATTAGGTTCTTTAATCTTCCATAAAGGCCAAAAAGAAGAGCAAAGATAACAAGGAAAATGACTACCAAGTTTTAAATAGCAAAGACGTGTATTGATGGTAAATACAAGTAATCTCGGACATAAAAAAGCATCGACATTAATGATTTTCAAAGCAAATTTAGAGATGGAATGCCATGCCATATTGCAAGTGTTGTATAAGCCATTCCCAGTAGGATGGGGGTTATAAATGAAAAGAAAGAAGGTAGGTACAGGAATCATTGCTTTTGCCATACTGCATATCTTTGTCCGCTCGTTGCTAGTGTCCACTCTCCGCCTGTTGGACACCATGAACCGTCCCCAATCTTCATGCATACTTTTTCTCCAATAATTGCGGAATATATGTTGTTTTGGGCCTCAATAATTCTGACATGTGACCGGCTGTGAATATCTTGACGCTTTCGAATGTCCACCTGTGTACAAAATTTAGAAGCATTAAAGGGAAAGTAGTTCCTTGGAAGACCAAACTAATACATGTACATGGTTTTGTAGCATACCAATTTAACAATTTGTTCGTGAATGGCATCACCAGAATCATAAAAATGATCATAAAAAACCGTGGGCGTTCCTGGATGTGTAAGTATGTATGCGTAACCCTGTAGGAAAACGTGGAGCCATAACTAAATTGAACAAATACGAGATCAACAGCTTTGTGGACAAAGAATGGGACTTAAAATACTTCTATAATAAATATTCCTTTGTAAAGCATTGAAAAGGTCAATAGGAAAAAAAAAAAAAGGTGCCCTCGTTCTTGTACCATGTGTTATAACAAAAAATTGTGATGTAAGTCATCTTGTGCTGTTGAGTATATGCAACAAACAGCAATTCATACCTCCATAATATGATTTGAGGGGAAAGGCCAATGAGCCTGCAAGAATAAAACAATTGGCAGGGTGAGTAGATTCCAGATTGGGAAGATATAGGTTTTGAATGTTACCATAAATTGCACCACATTTTTACAGACAATTTGATAAATACTTCTTGCTGCAAATGTTCAGAAGAAAGCATCCTTTACCACCAATTCAGGCTTACCGCTCCCAGAACATTGATCAGATTGGCATTTCTAATTCCACCCTTTCATACTAAGTTTCTAAGAACTGCCAATATATTCAGACAAAAGCACATCGGGAGTATATACATGGTTTCTGTTGGCTTAGGTGATTTTAAATTGTAAGGACATCATTTCATGTCGTTGAAAAACAAGACTATAGTACAGCCCAGCCGAAGCAAACTCGAAAAAGTGGGATCCCAAAATAAAGAATCAAGCATATCAGTATCCAAAAGCTGCAAGTCATAAGCAGGAATTACTTGCTATTACCCTCACAGCCATCGAAATTAACAGCTGCAATAAATCAAGAGACTTCTAGTACCTGGGTTGAGGCTGTGTCATGGTTATCGATAAATGTGACAGCTCTTGAGGGCCACCACCCCATTACACCTGGTGGCTTCCCTTGAGGGTCACGCAGGCGCCAGAACTGGCCCTTTACAGCTTCCTGCAAAGTTCCAACCAAGTAAATATCAAAAGAAATCGAAAGACATAAAAATTCATATGGAGTTGAAGAGAAGCATGACATAGTTGCAGGTCTTAACCAGGGGATGAAGGTGAAGTAGAAATATAAATAAAGATAAAAGAGTTTTTTTTTTTTTTCCTCCCTTTTAAGACACTGGAATTATTATCATCAGAATATGGTGCCACATTAGACAAAAATGCCAGTCTCATTCTCTTGGTACATAGTAGCATACTTTTTGGACCATACCTGAAGAATCCCCTTGGTTGTGAAGTCAAATGCAGATGAAAGCTGTCCTGTGGTATCAATCCAATTAATGATCCTTTGTCTGTGAGTATCTACAGTAGAGGTTGTAAATATGAAGTAACAACATAGACATGACAGAATATTAAACCAGTCAGCTCATAAACAAATTGATCGCTTCATCGATGAAAAAGAAATGAGATTGTTTCATGGATTATCTGAAGTATGAAAAACAGATTAAGCGCATTACCTTGGTTGTAGTCTAATCCAGATCTATTGTAGTTGCAAGAATCCCAATACTCTCCAACAGAAAATATAGGCTTTGCTCCTTCAATGTATTCTTTGACATATTTTGCTGAATAACTGAAGCAAAACATTATAGCAGCATGGATAACGTGATGAAAAGCAGATAATTTGGAATCAACAATATCCTACAAGCATAGTATTTCTTATTACCCCTTTGCAAAATCAAAACGAAAATCTTGAAAGCCAACACTACGTAGCCACTGCAGCCATTCTATTATGTCTTTCCGAACAAAATCTTGGCTGTGATCAATATTTGGAACACCATGGAAGTTGTCTCCGGTGCTTTTATTACCCTGAGGCATATATTTGAGGTCAGAAAATATCTTATATTACAGTCTATATCCACAATTGCATCAGGAAGCATCATTTAAGGCCATGTAACATAAAGTATCAAAGAGCAGTGCAAATATATTGACTACTAAGAAAAATCCTTACCAATCCACCTGTACAAGATGTGACAGCATGCTCATCCCATGCAAGTGGAATTCCATCATAACGGTTATACAAGCCTCCATGTCCTCGAGTAGTTCCAATACGATGGTTAATTACTATGTCAGCCATCGCTCTAACTTTGTACTGCTTCAGTTTTTGGAGTAAAGCTTTCAAAGGCTGCTCAGAGCCATATGAAGAATTGAGTGAATAAAGGTTTTGGGGAAGGTACCCTGCATAAGACAATAGAAAACAGATACATATATATAAATCCTGGTAAGGCATGCACAAAATTGATAAGAAACTAGCTCATGCTTTGAAGAAAAGTTTTCTCTAACCTTCCGGTGAAAAGGAATTAGTTGCTGGTGGCAGCCAAACAGATGTAAACCCAGATTTTGCAATGTCAGGAACTTTTCTTTCTAAGTTTCTCCACCATTCATATTTATGAGACTCCCAGTTAAAACCCTGTTGAACAAATTAAGTCACTTTAAAGTTCTTCCTTAGCTTCAGCCGCCAAACCTGAGTTTGTTATGAAGAATTTTAAGCCTATATTTCACATGCTATTTTATAGTAACTTGATAACTTCAAAACTGAGACAACCTCTTCCAGATATGTAAATAGGTCAGTTCATTTTATATATATACCCCTTTGTATGGTATAAATTTATGAGTCAACACATATAAAACCAAAAGGCATCAGTAAATTCTCCAAATTCCTGAAAAAGAAAATGCACAACATTGTCAAATTTACCTGCAAAAGGATTTCCCTTCCCTTGCGCAACACAACACCTGCAATAAAATCCAAAAGCATGGTTAGATTCTTTTCCTTTGCAACCCATTTTGAAGAAGGAACAAAACCTGCCAATTCTTGATGTTACGGTATACATCAACCATACAATTTTAGTAGAACATTAATCCTCATAGACCCTAAGTCAGTATTCACAAAATATATACCTTTAAATGGTCGACCATGCTTATCAAAATTTAGTTGAAATTGCTTTGTTTTATTTTTCTCAGATCAATAAGTATAAGAAACCAACAAAAAACAAAAATTTATTACAGTATTGGATATCTTCAGCGTATCGTTAGTTCTGCTTTCTTGATCTATATAATACACAAAACAAATGAACAAGAATAAAGAAACGTAAATAATTCCGGCTCTAAGTATCAATATCCAGGAAATCCAAAATCTAAATACTCATTTAAGGATAGGATAAACAAAGAAATAACAGAAAGAGAAAGCAACACATATGCAAAGGAAAGATAACAGTATACCAAGATCAGTGCTCTCGTCAACGTTCTGCATTTCAACAAAATTAGACATCAGAGAAAATGGTAACAATAAGTTTAACTAGAGTAAAAAAAATTGCCATCTTGAAACGGAACAGAGCAAGAATTGGTGGAAGACAATTACATTGTTCAAGTTATCCATATCGAGTCAACTGGTTGCGGCCCAAAACTGAAATGCCTGCACGCGCAAACAACTCCAAAGTTTATAACTTCAAAATTCCGCCTATATATTATACGCAAAGTTTTAATTGTTTAGAAAAATAGAATATGTTTTGTAATGGCTATTTAGACAGCTACTTCTTCATACGGAAAAGTCAAACGAACTTTCAAGTTTGCAATTAATGTAGGAGCAATGAAAAGAAAGGGAAACGAGTGTAGAAATTTATCTAACAGGAAAGAGAGTTATTAGTTAGATTTGAAGAGAAAGAGAATAGAATACCAGCAGAACTGAGGTTGAGCGTGGATTGGTTCTCGCGTTTTGTCCTGCTCTGTTCTGTTCTCGTCCTATAAATACAAAAAGTAGCAAGTTTTGGGCAAAGACAAAGACCCTGGAATTGGAAAATCACGTAACAAAGAGAGGGAAATGGAGGGAATATCGAAATCCTCTTCTACGAACACCAGCTCCCCAATTTATTTAGCATAAGCCCAAAGAAAAAAAAAGGCAGTGGGGAAAAGGGAATCAGCTTCTAGAGTGGGAGAGAGTATTCATGTTTCAACGCTAAATAGCGGCAAAAGCCTGAGTCGCTGAGTCGGATGATCGTTCGATTGATGTGAGCGAGACATATAAATTCATAAATTATATACAGAGGAAGAAGGTTAAGGAATCGCTGAGTTTGAAAAATATATTTGGATGGCTGAGATAATGGAAGTACCGAGGAACAACAGTTAACGGTTGGGATCGCGATGAGCCCTTAAGAAAGCTTGAGCATTAAGTAGAGGCCTGGTCCATATCTAGGCTATTATAGGTAGGAAAAAGCGATTAATCGAGCCTTCATGGGCTAGGCCATGGCCATTTTCTTTTTTAGTTCCTTCGATGAATTTTTACGCACTTTTGAGCAAGGTTTTTTGTGGGCCCTGATCTTGAAAAGATTAAAAGATGAAAACCGATTTGGAGCTTTTTGACGGCGTCGTTTACTCTCACCAGGCAAGCTGCCACGTGACAAATCAAGCAAGGTTCTCCAAACTAACGGGGCAAGAGCCGCGTTATAAGCGTTAATCGATTATCCATCTCCGAAAATCCCCTAATCTGCGAGAGAATTTCAGTTATAAGCTTTACCCCACACAATACAACTCGATAAATACAATAGGATGGGCGTTGACTGGACCAGACTCCCGCCAGAACTCCTACAGTCCATCTCCGAAAACCTTAAAATCTACACCGATTACCTCCGTTTCCGAGCGGTGTGCCGCAGCTGGCGATCCTCAATCCCTAAAACCCCTTCCCATCTCCCTCCTCAGCTCCCCTGGCTTATGCTCCCTCCTTCCCAATCTCACCCATCCCACCGCGCCTTCTACGATCTCTCCACCAACAAACTCCTCTTCCTCTCCCTCCCCGAATCCTGCAACCCTAACAAGCGCCACTGCGGCTCTTCCTACGGCTGGCTCATTATTCTCGATGAATCCCCTTCCATTCTCCTCTTAAACCCCCTCTCCCGTGCCAAACTCCACCTCCCTCCTCTCTCCGCTTTCCCCAACGTCGAGAGCTTTAACTACTCCAACATCGGGAAGGAATATTCCCTCCGATCCCCTTCCGGTGACCGTTACACTCGTAATTTGCGGCAAATGCGAGACTCCTTCATAAAAAAAATTGTGCTTTCTGCCAATCCTTCCATGGAGCCTCATTTCTTGGCAATAGCGATTCTTAATCAAACCGGTGAGTTAGCTTATTGCAAAAATGGGGACAAATCTTGGCGCTTTATCGAAGGTGCGCAATCATATTCCGAGGATGTTATATATTGTAAGGGATTATTTTACGCTGTTGATAAACAGGGAGGTATTGTAATCTGTGATGTTCACCATGATTCGCCCAGGGTTTTGTTTATTGAAACGCCGACACAATTGGGCGGTGATATGCAATATTTGATTAATTCTGGAGATGAACTGTTACTAATTACACGTCACCTTGATCTCGAATTCAGTTTCGAGCCCCATCAGCCCTTTTTGGTCTATAGGACTAAGCGTTTCGAGGTTTCTAGGCTAGTTTGGAGTGGACCGCATTGGGAAAGAGTAAAAAGTTTACATGATAAGATGCTGTTTATAGGTGAAAATTCTTCATTATTGTTGTTAGCTTCGGATTTTACAGGTTGTCTGGGGAACTGCATATATTTCACAGATGATTACTCTGAAAGTAACTATGATGGTGCTTTTAGGGAACATGATATTGGTATTTACAAGTTATGGGATGGAAGCATTGAGCCATTGCCTTGTTATCCACGAAGTTCTTTCTTTAGATTGCATTGGCCTACACCACTTTGGGTGACACCTAGTCCGTGCTAATATGACAGCTTGAATATAAATGTAAGTGCTTCCTTTGATTTGTTTATTTGTAAGCATTCTGTATATAAAATGGGGTCTACCGTTGAATGCCCAAGGTCTGTGTATGCTGCTAGTTTTTTTAAAGATGTTTGTATAGTTATAAGTCTCAGCAAAGTATTGCTCTTGAGAGACCTTGTAGATTGCAATTTGTCATGATATTGTAATATATCTGAAATGGATTTCTTTGATAAAATTCAGGGACTACAGTATCTACTAATGCATGATTGGTTGTGATAATAAGGTTTGCAATAGGATGTGAATGGTTAGTCAATCTGAACCCAGTCTCTACCTGAAGCCCAAATGATGTGTGCCATAGGTGGTTTCTATTGGCAATTTAGCACGTAGGGTTATGCAGTTACAGGTTACAACATCTGGGATCTCGCTAGTTTTGAAAGACTCTATATCCCTATAGCCTATAGGTAGCGGCCTTTATTAGAATTTAGAAATAATGGGAGAGAGGAAGAAAGCTCAGGAAACTAATCCCCATTTCCAGCAGATAAGCTGCGGAGGATTCCCAACTTTTGTAAAGGGAGAAAGGCTAGGTGGAAATTGTTGCCATGGCCGCTACTGCTGGTTGAAAACAATTTCCAATCGAGGAGCGTCTCCATCGGCATTTGCTGGTGGAAAACAATTTCCAAAGCCAGTCGTAATGTCTGGGCTTGATGGTTGTCTGGTAAAAGTGGGCTTTGATGTCCGATTAGGCTACGAAAGTCTAAGGCATTCGTAATGGGCCTAGCCAGAACGTAGGATGGATTCACAATTTAAATAGTCCGTATCCTGATACTCTGTTTCCCATTCCTTGTCACCGGAATGCACTTTCAAGTCAAATGATTATGATTACGATATAAGTTGAAAAATTAGTAGCTTTTGATTTTCAGGTCAGCTATTCTAATAACGCAGTCAAGCTTATATTAATTAATAATAGTTTAATAAAATAAAAGGTTGAGACATGTTTCTTAAATTCAACGATATTAAGATGAACCACTACCATACAATGAAGTACGGGAACGTGAAACTATTGTTTAGGAGGATATGGACGCACCATTGTAACGGCGAAATATAAACGGGACAAAATCAAAAACAACTTTTGACTTTTTTTTTCCCCCCCTCCTAACATTGCAGATGGTAAAGATATGATAATACGCCCAGACACGCACGGTGACCATAGTTAGGGCTTGCCAAATTTGCTTTTCCTAAAGTAAAACCAGGAACTAGAAGAAGACAACTGCAATGACACAGAAGAATAACAGAGATTAGGATAAGCATAAGGGTTTTCTATTAAAAGTCTTTTTATTTCATGAAAATTAATTTTGAAAAGTTATTTTTGTACTTTTTATATTTATTTTGTCAAAATAATATAGTTAATGAAAAATTAATTTTGAGTTACAAAAAAGTAATCTTTTTAAAAAATATTTTTTGCCAAATAAATAAATCTTGACTTAAAATGAAAAACAGCTAAGAATTGGGCTTAATGTTTTATCTATTCTACTTTTTATAAATTGGATTTGTACAAATATGTTCATATGTTATCTTAGCCCATAATAAAGCAAAAGTTTCACTAAGTTTTAGGCTTCTTATAATTCGGGGCTCCATTTTTGGAACGAACAGGTGAATTTGGATTCATCCATTCTTCTGTTTTAGCTTAATCAATGGGATTTGTGATTTTTAAACCTTTGAAAAACAAATGTGTAACAATCATATTTATTTTCATTGTGGTGCCCAATTAAATACATGAAATATTTTTATTGTAACGTACTCTTATATCCTATATATATTGGTAACTAGCTTGTATATAATATAAAGCATTTGACCAAATAACAAGAAAGAAACTACGTTGGAATTGTACATTTGAGATTCGGGATTTCTCACTAATCTGTAACGTACACTGCTACACTACACAACAGTAACCCAAAAAAGGGACAATGCTGCACATATCCAACAAGCGTACGCTGAGATATGTTCGGAAAAAATCATCGGAACAAGAAGCGCAAGTGCATGCAACCTTTGGAGAAAGCAAATGGGGATAGCAAATCAGATGCCCTTTCGGCTGCAGAGATGTCAGTCAGGCTTCCTATGACACGACGAGATAGAAAGAGAGAGGGGAGGGTACTGGCGCATAGTAATAATGATCACAGCCAGTGTAAATTAATAAGCATTAGGACCTTTGCTCAGTGGTTGGCCATTCGAAATTGCCAGAAAAAGCCAATTTTGAATAACCGTTACTCGCTCACGCGTCCAACCCTTTTTCTTTAATTTCAGCTTTCTTTCCCCTTAATTACAATCTTTTCTTCCCAATTCCAAATCATCTCTCTTCTCTTCTCTTTGTCATTATTATCTCTCTACAGTAGTATTAGTATTCCCTCTCAAAGATTTTTTTCTGCAAGTGTCTTCCGCGACCACCCCCAATGGAAGGTACCGGCAAAGCAAAATCGTCTTCCGGGAAAGCTAAGGGCCGGAATGGGGTTGTTGAGAAGAAAGAATACCCTGACCCTCTTGCCTCTCACGAGGAAGTTGTTAAGGACCCCATTGTTTTCTGGGATACTCTCAGGCGCTTTCATTTTTTAATGTGCACCAAGTTTATGTAATTCCCTTGGTTCTCTCTTCCTTCACTGCTGATTATATATTGGATCAAAGAGAATGTGGTGCATTTTATTTTGAACTTAAAAAAATACGAAGATGACTCCTTTTTCTGCTTTCAAAAAGATGATCTTTTTCCTTGTTCCTGTGGATTTTTTATATTGTTTCTTTGACGTTTGTGCTTCTGTTTCCTATATTTGTAATTTCAAGGATTCCTGTGATTGGTGGAAAGGAGTTAGATTTGCATGTTCTGTATGTAGAAGCTACCAAAAGGGGTGGTTATGAAAAGGTTTGCCTTTTTTTTTCTTTTACTACTACCTGTATCTGTTCCTTGGGTTTTCCTTAAATACTCATATCGTAAAGTTTAAAACTTATTTTATAATCTTAAATTGATTGCTATGGCATTGTAGGTAGTTGCAGAGAAGAAATGGAGGGAAGTGGGTAGTGTTTTCAGGTTCTCTTCAACGACAACAAGTGCATCTTTCGTGCTTAGGAAACACTACTTCAGTCTACTTTACCATTACGAGAAGCTTCATTTCTTTAAGATGAAGGGTCCTCTGCATATTCCAAGAGGTAGTTGATCTTTTATGCTAGCTTATGTGCTTTTCTTCTTGTTGTGGGTTTTTCCCTGTTTTACCTTTCTGCTGTAGCATAACGCTGTTGCTTGATCGTAGCTCTGTTTGCCTTGCTAATTGCTCCTTCTGGTTTTTTGCAATTCGTGTGCCGCTCTAATACTCTAATTTTTATGTCTACGCAGTTGCATTACCTGTTAATGACCTTTCATGCAGACCTGAACTGGCTCTTGTGGAATATTCCCCTAAACCGATAAGAGACTTCCCGGATCCACTTATTGAAGGTAGGCAGCTGATTTTTCTTTTATTTTCTAGTGTCTCCATTTTATTATTTCACTAGGAAAAAAAAAAAGAGGATAAAGTTAGTGCCATCCACACAGCACAAAATGTTCGAATTTAATCTCTATGCTCCAACTTTATTTTTTCCCTTTAATTTGTGTAATAAATCCTTTGTGATAACATTGGAAAGGAATTACTCCAAGTTGTAGGCTCTCTATTTTATTGGTATATGGTCTTGACACTTGATGTGTATGTTGATAGTTTTAGTGATTTCTCAATCTTCTTTTTCTCACACGGGGTCCCACTACATTTATCCATATATTTATTCCTGGTATGTGGTTATGGTCCTTACTCCTTATGATACTTGAATGGTATCTTTTTCGAAACAAGTATTTATTTTTTTTATGCCTCTATCTTTTGTTCGCTCGAATGTTCTGAATCGCATACTACCACATGCCTAGCAGTGATAGCATTAGCAAACATTTGGTTTAGGAAGGCATTTCATGTTGGAATCTGCAGCTAACTGCTTCTCGAAGCAAATTGATCAACAATGAGATTTAACAATGTTCACATTGACAGAATGGAATTAGTATATATGACCTCTGTCTGATAGGAAAAAATAATTTCTTTCCACTGAAAATTTTGTATTTGAAATGAAATGCTGTCCAAGCATGTATTTATTTATTTTTTTAACTTCATATTGCTAGTATAGGATAGGATGTTAATTTCAACATCACTGGGCTTGCAATTGACATTTTTCAGTCCTCGGAACGATTGATGGGAAGTTTGATTGTGGTTATCTGATATCTGTGAGGTTGGGTTCGGAGGTTCTTAGTGGAGTACTTTACCATCCTGAGCAGCCAGGCTTTTCTGCCTCCAACCCTGGATATAACAATGCCCTTGTCCAATACAAAAGCGGTTGTGACTCCCACCATTCTGGGAGGAGGAGGAGGAGGAAGAGGAGAAGCAGAAGAGTAGGAGACCCCAGCTATCCAAAAACCAACAGGAGTGGTTACAACTTTTTCTTTGCTGAAAAGCATTATGAACTCAAATCACTTTATCCTAGCAGAGAGAGGGAGTTCACAAAAATGATTGGAGAGTCTTGGAACAGTCTCAGCCCAGAGGATAAGATGGTAATTGCAAAAAAATTAAAGAAAAAACTGGATAATTCCAATATGTTTTCTTATAAGAGTATTAACTTTTTTTTTATTACACGATGATTAATCTATTTCTCTGTAGGTGTACCAGAACATTGGATTGAAAGACAAGGAGAGATACAAGAGAGAACTGAAAGAGTACAAAGAGCAACTGAAGCTCAGGCAGGCTGGGGAATATCAGCCTTAAGAGAGGGAAATCAGAATTAACCTAATTACTAGATCATAAGAGAGGGAAATCAGCATTAACGCAAGAACCCAATACGGATCTTTGTGACTTCTAAATCTGTTTAGATAAGAAGTGCCATTTCGGGGTCTTTCCTTAAAACACATAAAATTTTCAGCTTCTTATAGATATGTTCGCTCTAATGATCTTTCTTAAATATTTAAAAAAAAAAAAAAAAAAACCTTAATTTCCCACCGCATATTTGCTGCAGTCTAGTGATCTTTTAATAGAATGACTTGTAAGTTAGGTTGATTATCTTGTGTGGTCAAGATCCATAATTTTATAAATGAGGCGCCCCATATTTGCCATGACCTTCTTGTGAGCGTTAATTCCAGGAGTAGGGAGCTTATTCAAGCATGCAAGGTATTGGAAGCTGCAAAGGCTTGGCAAGCACTGGCCCCATTGCCAGCACTGATATTTCAACGTCCAGAATAGCCCCAGACTCAAGCCATTTACAGTGTATTTTATCCTACTATTACATTGTCGACGACGGGAGACAAAGCAGACAATTTTATATCATCCAGATACTTTCTTGAGGGAATACTGCTACCGTTTTTATACATATATAAATATATATACATATATATATATATCACAAAAAACGTGCTATCAAAATCGGGTAAAATTTTTGGCATAAGAAAGAAAAATGGCTCCTTTGGCTTCCGCTTAGCGTCTGGCTCGCTCCGTGCCTGCCGTCTTTTCTCGTCTCAAATGCCTTAGCATAAGGCGAATCTCTCTCTATAATCTCTAATTCTATATACACACAATTACATTTATATAAATTAATATATAGGCATAAATGTACTGATCAATACTAGGAGTGTGTTATAATAATGTTCATCATCCATGGCGGCAACACCCGAGTTCCATGTGGAACAAGGACCGGGTGCAAGGAACGGTATTCTGAAATTTGGGTTGGCATGACACAGTCTACTTTTAAGAGTCTCTGCATGGTAACAAAAACGCTACTTAAACTGTTTAACGAAGTGAGCTGTTATGCCGATGCAGGTCAGTCGTATACGTGGAGGAAAACAAAGAAAAGATAGATCATGTGAAGCCAAGGTCAGTATCCGTGGAGGTGGCGTACGAGCTTCTTCAAGCAGGATATCGATATCTGGACGTCAGGCACCTAACTAGCTAATATTTCACCACTTCGAAAATAATAGTGATCCAATTCGTTTAAGATTCATGTGTGGCAATATCAGGCATCAGTGCCTGGCCTTCTTTTAAATGTTCTGCTACATAATTTTTCCTTGGATCCTGTATCTCTCAGTTTTTGTGATTATTGTCGACAAATCTATATTATCATATTACTTTCATAAATTCATTTTAGGTTTCATTTTGTAGGACTACTGAAGAGTTCAATGCTGGCATCCTCCAGCGGCTAGTAACAAGTTTTGTTTAATGTTTGGAGGAAGTATCATCTGAATTTGGGAAAGAAACGAAGATCATTTTAAGTTTTTGAGATTGATAGCATGTAGTACTTATTAGTTATTGCAGTTTGTTGTCCTTTGCTCTGATGTTACCCAGTTTAGAACCTTAATTGTTTCTTCATCTTAATTTCCCCAGGGATGTAAATCAGGAAGGACGTCGCTAATGGCTGCAACTGATCTGCACGCAGGAGTAAGTTATATAATTTTGAAAATTTTCTTAATTTTGTTCATTGCCCATTCATTAGAAGCATAACTCCACCACCAACAGGATATCGAGCGTGTGAAATGTGAATAGCCCATTACCATTAGAAGCAGCTATGCCTATGCATGTTAAAATTGATCATGAAATTCTTAACGGTGCTTGCTTCGATATCTCTTTCATAAAATGTGATAAATGTGATGTTATATAAATGTGATGCTCCTGTACTGATGTTGCTGGTGGCTATACTTCATGGAAGTAAAACGGGCTTCCTATAAGTATTATCGAGTCTGAATGAATGCAATAGCACATTTCTTTTGCATGCTACTGCTATTGCTATATTATATTCAAATATCATTTTCTTTCACCCTAAACACGAAAAATTTAAGAAAAATGTTCTCTTAACCCTAGGTAGGTTGTGTTTCATCAAATTCCGAAGTTATTGTTACTTGGTAACAGATATTTGCTGTTTCTTTAGGATCAGTGGTTGCTTTTCTTTTACAATAAAAGTGTCATCAGTTCATTGTAATGGACTTGAGTTGAACTATAAATCATCAAAGCATATTAGCTTCGTATCTTATTTTATTGGCAGGAAAAGTTCAAGACTAATTGCAGCCTTAAATGTTTTTTTTTTTTTTTTTAATTTTTGAGAAGTCCATTCCTCAGGTATATTATCCCATTCCAACCATGTCCTCTTCCTCTTTCGCGCCTGAGTCCATTATCAGTTAAATCACCGAAGACCAAACGGGACAAGGTCCCCTCCTCTCCCTCCCATCCCCACTCATAGGCAATAAAACCGTAGAGCAACTGATGTGTTGGATTTGGAATTCTAAGCCGTATACTTCGATTCATGGGTTCGGCCTACCCATGACAAAGAGCCTTGGTAGGGTTATTGATAGCCCATCTCAGGATATCATGTCCACTGCTTCGGCAGTTGGGCCACTATCAAGGCCCAAAAGAGTCCATTGAACTAACCGTATCGTTTTCAGATAAGTGTAAAGCGACGCCGCCTGCTTCCCGATTGCATTTGTTTTCCGTTATTGCGACGGTTTCACCAGATAAAGAAACAAGTTCTGCTGGATTAGAAGTGAGTAAGAAATAGATTAGTAGCTTCAATTCAGCATTTACAGGTGAGAGATTCAGATTAGCATTGATTTTTCCGCTGAATTGGTTGGTTTGATCTAATGAAACTAACACCTTAATGATTTTATTATGCTCCACTTCTTGCTCAACTGAAATAGTAAAAGATGATCATAATGGGCGGATGAAGTAAAAAGATTACTATTGCATCTTTTATTCTCAAAATCAAAATACATTGATCGTGTCATGACTTGTAGCGATGCGAGAGATCCACGAAATCCAAGAGTAAACAACGAAAGCAATAACAACATGAAATAAAGCGAATCCCTCCGGTAGTCTTGCTGAAATCATGGTTTTCTCTGCTTCTGCATATCAACCACCTTTTTCCACGAGTCACGGCTCGAAATCTCAGCCCACCACCTCCCCACATTTTTCTTGGAAGTGAACAGCTGTCCCCTATCAGTAGCGTTCACCAAGTAATTTGTGTTAGGCAAGTGTGAAAGATCAGCTAGAGAAAACTCATCGCCTGCCAAGAACCGACTTTCTCCCAGCCTCTTCTCGTACACCTCCAGCACCTTCGCGAGCTTCTCTTCATTTTGGTTGATCACGGCTTGGTCTTGCTTAATCTTCATACGCGGTGCAAATACCAGCTGGTATACAAGAACTGAGCTTGGGGGATTAAAGCTCTGCCCTTCAGCCTCCAGCCATTGATCTATGGTTGCTTTCGCCGATGATGCGTTCGTTCCGTACAATCCTTTGTTTCCTTTCTCAACATACTTTTCACATAGGTACCTGCATATTGTCCTAGACTCTATATATAATCCCAAATCAAGATTTTAGCCATGGTCAGAATAGAATTGATTGGCTGGTATTAGAATAAAACCAAATGAAGATGGAAGCTGATTACCAAAGAGGTAGGTGCTGCCATCTTGAAATGCCGGTACTTGACCAAAGGGCTGTCAAAGCCAAAAATTTTGTGAGGAAACAAGAAGGGAACCTCAATGGCTTAGTTAAACCAGAAAGCAGGCAGTTGATGTATGTACCTGGATCTTGAGGAAATCGGGACTCTTATGCTCTCCCTTGTACATGTTTATGGGGAGAAGCTGGAATTGAACATCTTTCTCGAGAAGACAAGCTAAGACTCTAGATACAGCAGTGGAGAATGGAGGGCCGTACACTTTCACCGGAGTTGCCATCCGAAAGTGCGGTCTTGCTCTTATCTATCTGTTTCTGTTCGAGTACGGTGTGTCTCTAGTAACTCGATCCTCTCCAACATCTAAAAGAAATTGCGTCTCTCAGTTCTCCAAGTCTCCCACTTTATCCTTTCTTTAACATCGGCAGTTAATTGGGTCCACCTAGGACCGAAAGAGACGCTAAATAATAAATAAATAAATGAATAAATAAATAATGAATGCAATGCAATGCAATACAGCAATAAATTTCTGGGTTCTACCGGGCTAAGTTTGGGTTCTTTGTTTCTGTTTGGGCTTTTAAAAAAAAAATGGTTCAGGATTTTGGATGAAAGATGGTGTGACCTGAAATTTGTGATCTCAAATGATCTCAAATCGTAGTACGTTGCTCGAACGCCACACAAGCAAAACCAGACCTAGCCAACCAGGGATGCCCAAATCTGAACAGCTTTTCTCAACATTAACAAAATAGAGAATGAATTGTTTTTTGCCAAAGAAAATTGCGCTGGATAAAGATCACATCATGTCCAATTGCCCAACCAGAGACAACTGGGCAGCCGATTAATGCAAAAACCATCATCTCCCGTTTCCGTAACTGAAGATCCCAAAGCGTTAGTCTTTTATACCCGGGATCGAGACGCTATAAACTAAGGGTGTTATCATTAGAACGAGACTTAACCACTGAAGTATTTTGTCAGAGCACTGAATCTACAAAATTAAACCCAGAGAAAGATAGTGGAAAAGAAGTAGGAAGGAACTTTCTTTCTGAACTCAGTTTAAAATAATCTGCACGAGGAAGGCGCTTAGTTAAAATTGAAAAAGGTCAAGTGCTTGGAATGATAAACTACACCCTTATGAACAGATTGAATCCAATATCTTGAAGAATTTATCTTCACTATAAAGGATTTTGTTTTGCTGGAGAAGCAAGAAATACTGTTTTTGGTCCTTCCTCTGATGAATGATCATGATCAAGAATCATTCAGAAACAAAAAGAATTAAATTCAGTGTATGCAGTGAATAGAAGAAGAAGGCCCTTAAGAATAGAATATGAAATGGCATAGCCATCTGCATCATTGTTGTCTCTTAATTTCTATTTTAAGTGCAGACAATAGACAGAAAATATACTTATAGATTGCAACGATAAGCCGCCACGTTAGATCGATATGCCGTTACTTGAAAATATTGCCTTAAGTCCAAATGGGGAAACCAAATAAAAAAAAGTACACATATTACAAGGCTACAAAATTATTCACAGAGGCATGCCATCTGGCTAACTTCTTTGCCTAGAAGCTGTTTCAAATTTTTCTAGTTTATTTTTGCTTATACTTGTCCTCTAATTTTTTGTCTTGTCCGCAGCTCTTTCCAAGATTATCTACATTTCTAACCAGAAGCCTAAGCAGAAGGACGAACTTTCCTCTACCTCCTGGCTAAGTCTTGCAAAAGATCTGAAATTTCAGAAAACTCAGGTCTCAGAGATGGTGCTCCTGTTGCCAGCATCTCTCCAGCAGTTCAACAAATTTCGGGTGAGTATGCTTGGGAATCACAGCCCTTAGACCCTGAAATCATCCACATAAAGTAAGCTCTTTGTTGCTCCAAATCTCTTATGCTGGGTAATAATGAATTAGAAATCTTTTAGCGAAACAAAGTACCAACTATTCTAAAACGAAAGTTACCAGATTGAATTTTCTTACTACTTTTTACATGTGAATGAAGGAATATGTAATGGAAGTGTATGTCATTGAAACAAAATTGCTCTGCTACTTCTATTTCGTACAAGAATACCTCCTGGACTACACCCAATGCTGCTTGTAAGGGGGTTAAATTCTCATACGGAAGCTGCATCAATCACAAAAATTGGAGGTTGGTTTCCGTAAACTGCTATAGAAAGACAAATCCTAAACCTTAACATGAAGATTGACTTATATCCAGTCGAAAAAGAAAATGGATGCTTTTTTTTTTTTTTCCCCTGTTCAACGAAAATATTAACAAAAAAAGTACCTTCCCTGTAAGCAGTTCCCATAGCACAACCCCGAAACTGAAAACATCAGCTTTGTGATCATATGGTTTGTGTTCAATTACCTTCCATGGATCAAGACCAGAAAATCATGTCAATGAAATCACGGTGTGGAATGTCATCAAAAGGTCACATCTCATTAACTTATAGGCATGCTACATGAAATTGTTAAAACAAATATGAATGGATTTTGCAACACTTATTTGTAGTGCTAAAAAGGAACGTCCATCTTTGTTTCTCAAGGTTTGGTTATGCCATAATTGTAACCAAACGAATTAGGGCCTGGAAACTGAAACAAGAAACATAAGATCATTTTAAAAATTATAAAAGAAAGAGAAAATCTGAAATGTCATCAATAAAAACAATTCTCAACTTGGATAACTCATCAAAGCTATGCACCAACAAAAAAGTAACCAGATAAAGCCTTTCTCCTAGTTCTACTCTTCCTAGGTTCGTTTTTTATGCTAAGTGAGACTGTCACCTGTTACAAACTTAACCCAGGTTCCAGTAAATGCTCCATAACCCTTGCTAACCTTCAATTTTCACCACAGCAAACAATCACTTAAATCCTTCGCCGATTCAAATACCATCTATATATAAAAGTGTAAACTGCAAAATTATTAAAAGTGATTGATGGAAATATCGTTTTAAAATTTTAAAATTAAAAAAGGCATCTTTTTTTAAATATGTAATTTTCCGAATATATTTAAATTTAAATTAATAAATTTAAAAATAAAGTCTACGTGATATTAAATGAATTTAAAATTAATAAATTTTTCCTATTTAAATATGTAAGTTTTATTAATTTATTTACGTTTAAATCAACTAAATGTTAAGAAAATAAATTCTACATAAAATTAACTATTTTAAGGAAAACATAGAGTATTTACTCTAAAACGAAATGGTGAGAAGATAACTAATGTAAATTAATGAAGCATTAAGTTTCAAAAACCCTGTAAATTATGAATAATAAGTTAAATTAATAAATTTGTCCTATTTAAATATGCAATTTTTATTAATTTATTTAAATCAACTAAATATTTTAAAATAAGGTCCATAGAAAATTAAACTATTTTAATTAAAATATAGTGTTTACTCTAAATTGGAATAATGAAAAGATAATTAATATAAATTAACGAAGCATTGTGAGTTTTAAAAACCTTATAAAATTGTGAATAATGAATCAAAGTCCTTTTATTTACCTAGCACAAATATATAGATGATGCCGGAAATGAATATTTATATATGCTTAAACTGTTTCATTTTATGACTTACATGTAAATTATTTCTAAGTACATGTGAAATGTACCAAAAAATGAACATAATTTCTTTTTATATTTTTTAATGGCTACAAATGACTCATAAGTTTTTAAACATATATTTATTTTATTTATTTAAATTAATTAAACATATATATGTATGGTGATATATATACATATATTTTTTAAAATTGCTATATATAATTCCACTTATCGCTGACAATACTTGAACAAAATTTTATTTTATTAAACATAATTTCTCATAAGCTTGGACTGCTACTAAACTATTTTCATCATACATGATTTAATTCAAATTTGAAAATTTTGATATTGATATTTTTCAAATTCCTATATCAAAGACTAAATTTTTTTATTAACATTTATTTTCAGATTTAGATCATATGTATTTAAATAAATGTGTACGTACATATTTTAACTTTTATTCTTCAATTTTCATTCAAATATGGTTTTTTTTTTTCCGGTTATTCTAACATGTGTATAGCAAACTAGATAAAATTAATGTCATTGTATTATTATGTATTCTTTTTAAATATTTTTTGTGTAAAATATCTTAACAAGAAGAAAGTCAATAGTTTTAAGAAATATTAATATTGAGAATAAAATTTTATTTATTTTAATTAAAAATGCCCTTATGCTTATTTTTGTTGAAGAATACAGTAACCACATTGAGTATAGTTTTCCTTCATTCAACTGTCATAATTTTAAACATGTTTGATAATAATAAATATTAAATAAATATTCAAACTTTTTGATGTTGTTAATTATACAAACCAAAGTTATTGAATAAAATATAAAATTTATGATATAAATCTATATTTGTTATTTTATAGTAAACTTTTATTTAATTTAAACAAGTTTTTTCATAAAAATGATAAAGTACATTGATGATTACTAAATAATAAATAAAAGCTACAGAAAATAGTTATGCATTTTGAAAGTACTTATTTTCTAAATCAATGTAATTGAAATTTATAAAATATATATTAGTTTAATAACTAAACATATGATATTTTCAATAAATCTAACCAACTTTTTTGGAAGTTTCTCGTTAAAAAATGTATGAGATTACTAAATAATAGATAAATATTACGAAAATATAAAATAATTTAATATTACTGACACTGCAAACTATGGTTATTGAAAAAACTCTAAAGCTATTGAATCTTTGAAAAGCTTTTATCTACCATTTTAATAACTTTAACGACTAATTTTGTTCGTATTATCAATAAAAGTTATAGGCAATATACTCTCATATTATATAAAGGTTATGAAAAATAATTATGCATTTTAAGATTAGTTATAGGTTATGAAAATCATTTAAATTTATATTTTTTTATAGAATTTATTGACAAAGGCATATAAAGCCATTATTACCATATGATAGATAAAAGTTATCAAAAATAATTTGGATATTAAGGTATTGAAAAAATTGTAGAACTATCATTATTTCACTAAATAAGAAACTTATATTTCAATAACTTTATAAATTAATGAATTTTCATACAATTGTTTCAAAAAAATACATAACAAATTTTTTAAAACATGTATGAAAGTTATGAAAAATTTAACATATTATTTACTAATATTGTATATCAAAGTTACTGAAAACTTATTAAACTACATAATATTTTAGCAAATTCATATATAGTATTAATTCTTAGCATTAAATTGATTAGTTTTAGAGTCAATTTTTTACTAAAAAAAATTATTTATAGAATATTTTAAATAATTAGTAAAAATGATAAATATAACAGTACTAAAAGATTAATTATACAATAGTATAAGATCAAAGGATAGTGGTAGTAAATGATTAATAATACGTAAAAATGTTTGATAATGTAGTCCATAATTATTAATAGCATACTAGTAAATGATGATTAACGTGATAGTGAATCATTGAGATAATAGTATGGCAGTAAACAATTAATAACATAATAGTCAATAATTAGTAATACAATAGCAAATAAGTTATACTTTTAATTAAAAGTATCATGATATCTATAACACCAAAATTTGGTTTTATTTTAAATTTTATGATTATGTCAATCTAGAAGATCAACTCATAATTAAGTCAACATCCAAATGAATCTTTATTTTAAGAAATATAATCTAATTTCATTTTTGTAAATTCCTACATAAAGAACTTAATTATCTTATTTATAAATTAATAAACGCTCATTAAATTTTTATTTATTTTTTTATTTTTATTTGAACATTTTATTTTTATTATCACAAACATGAGTATCAATAGTAAATTAAAATTAATTAATTTCATTATATTTTTATTTTTTTGTTCTGAAATATTTAGTATTTAAAAGATTTTTACAAGAACAAAGTTAATAGTGTTAAAAAAACATTAATTTTGAAGAATATAAGTTTGTTTTTAATTGAAAATGTTATTGTATATTTGTATTGAGGAATATGGTAATCCCATTATTATGTATTATTAAATTAGTTTCGATACATTTAGCTATCTTAATTGTTGTATTATTTTAAACAAATTTGAGATAACTAAATATTAGATAAATGTTACTAAAAAATATTTTGAGGTTATTACTAATTTTACAAACCAAGATTACTAAAAAAAAGCTATAAACCTATGATACTTTGTAACTTTATAATTACAATTTTCATCATATTAAGTTATTGAACTTTGCTAATTTTTAAATATATATTACTTTAAAAAATATGTATCCTACTTTAGTATATAATGTGTAACATATTAGTAAATAATAAGATAGCAATAACCAATTAATGACATAAAAATTTCATAACATGGTAATAAATAATTTATAATACACGAGTGAAAAAAATGTTATGAATGAAATAATAGTAGATGGTATGCAACATAGAAAGAAATAATTGTTAATATGGTAATAAATGTAAAAAGATAATAATAAAATTTATAATTATAATTGTGAAATTTTATATAACTTATTAATAAGTATAAAAATTATATATTTTTATAAATATCAACTTTATAATATCTAATTGAAATAACATATTTATATTCAAAATATAATAATTTAAAAAATTAACTCATAATTAAATAATCAATTATATTTTTTAAAAAATATTATATCAAATTAATTAATTAAAAATTTATTAATAAAATTTGTTATAACAATTTATAATATTATATTAAATCATTCACATGCAGATGCACGTGTTGAAAAAAAACTAGTTCACTAAAAAGCAATTCAAACTGCCCTTAGTGGCCATTAAATGATTTTGCAAAGGCTCATTTAGGGCAAGCACCCTGTGGAATTGCATGATAAAACTGACTTAAAAGAAAATTATTGTTATAAGCTAATATGCCAAACCATCAATTTTGAATAAGTAAACAAAATGATCCATGAATGAATGAACATCCACAAGAATACCAACCTCCGGAGCCATCCAACGATATGTTCCTGTTTCTGCAGTCATCACACCTGACTGAGCTTGCACCCTAGCAACACCAAAATCAGCTACCTTGACAACCTGTGATACAGATCCTAAAGGTGTAAAGAAAGATGGAAATCAAGGACCAGGCTGCTCAAGCAATGCATATCTAACATACAAATAATCTGAATGCAAGCAAATGGACCAAAAATAGTCAATACTTCATGTTACAAGCAACTGATCCTTCTCAACTCCCCAAAAATATTAATTTTGTTCCAGGAAAAAAAAATTTTTGCGAGTTTGATACTTTGATTGAGTTTGATTATTAATACCAAATAAATAGCACAAGCTGATTATGGCATCAAAGGGGAATAGGGCCTGTTTACAAACCACCAAGTAGCATATATAGAAATCCTAAATGCATTATTTAGGTGTCATGTTCATTGGGAAAATGAAGGTCAAGATTCTATACCCCTCTAATTGAACCACAGCCATACCCCTACGGCCCTACCCAGTGCAAATTCTTCTCAAATCTTAATCCTCAAGGTATTATTCTATTCAACCAAGATGGTCAGCTATGATTTAAAAAAGCATCAACCAATTCCTCCAAAGTTAGTTGAACTTTCAAGGTAAAATTATCTTTCACACAGAAGGCAACAAATTTATAAAGTAAACACCAGAAACAAGTGAATCTCTTACTCCATTTCCGTCCATCAAAAGATTGGCAGCTTTTAGATCTCGATGCATTATACAATTTTGATGCAAGTAGTTCATTCCCTTCGAAACATCAATAGCTACTTTGAGTAAGAACGGAAGCTTGAAACCAGATTTTTGTTTATGCAGAAGGTCATACATGCTTCCACCAGACATGAACTCTGAGAAAGAATGAAAAGATATACAACTGAAATTGCAAATAAACTTTGAAATGAAATGATATCTGCATGTTTAGTCAGGAAACTAGGTGTACATGGAAAGTCATATAAAACATACCTGTCACAATGCACAGGCTCGGAAATCTGGTACATGCACCAATGAATTGAACAACATTCTTTTGCCGAATTTTCCTGCAAATTCCAAAGAAGAAAATAAAGGGAGAAGAAAAGCTAAATTTCCTGTTAGTAAGATGTAGATAATAGTTTATCTTTTCTTAAAGAATCCACGGGAAATTAACTTAGCTCATCTAACTAAAGGTTATTCTGTCGAAACAGAAAAGTAGATGAAAGCAGTGTCCACAGAAGTTACAAATTGTGATTAAACACACCTCATGATATTAACTTCTTGAGTAAATTCCCTTCGCAAGTTCTCATTTAGATGCTCGGTCCCAAGAACTTTGATAGCTACATCTTGACCGCTGAAAGTACCTTTATACCTGCATCAGTGAAAATGCATCATTCACAAGTATTATACACTAACAAAGCATGGCATTTACGGATAAAGAACTCAAAAATCACCATAGGAGCCAGAAGCCAATTTGCTTCCGTACTTCAACAGGCTAGTATTAATTTGCCAGTCATCACTTCCACTGGAAGGTAAGTTTACATTACTGGAGATAAGTTTGTCTCCAATTTGCTCTAGGTCCCTCACATGATATATGGCTTCAGATTTCAACCAAGAATGCTTCTGCAGAGCAATTTAAATTATCAGAGACCTATGCACTGCTACAGGATTACCCAAACAAAATTTTTCAACATTTTTCTTCACAGTGAGCGTCATCTCATTCTTTTAACAAAATATATAGTACATATGTTGGAATGATGAAAGAAAAGGAGCATAGGATTAGAGCAAAACCATACAAGATAATTACACAAATTCAAACTGTTAAACTAGATAATTAGGCTACATCCTCTTAATAAGAAATAAAAACAATAAATCACCAAAAAAATCGTTGTGCCAAAAACGAAACATAGCTTTACTTTACCACTCAATATCATCATCAATGTAGCAAGATAAATATTGCTACAAAAGAATATATTTTCCATCAACTGAATTTGTCCTTGGTTTAACAGCCAACAGAGCTAAATTACACTTAAAATTAAAAGTATATGTACAAAGTTATGTCATTGTCTACCATCAGGAAGAAAATGATAGAAAAATAATGAATTTAGTTAAAACAGAGAATACTAGGTGAGGCTACCTCAACTTTGGATATCTCCTTCACCAATACATTTCTGAGCTGCTCAGTCTCCTATAAACCATAAAAAAGAAGAATGTCAATCCATGTGAGCTATTTATGTAAAGGCACCCTTAGAAAATTAGAAGTCTAATAGGAATAGATATAAGAGTTAATAAACTCCTTGAAGACTGATCAACAATAAACTCTGCTACATTCTTCCCCAAGGAATAGCAATTTGCAGGGTGTAACGTCAAAATAAAAGCAAGGGTATAATACCTCAAGTGCCCAACCATCAACAATGAACACGTCCAAGGAATAGCCATCTGTCGTGGAAAAAGTATGTGCTTCTTGTATATTCAGCCCAACTTCAGATATTAAAGAGGTCACCTGAAATTTCAAAATATCTCAAATAATGAAATGAAAATGATTAATGACCAGATATAGCATCAAAAAATTTACACAACTAGAAAAACTAAGAAACATTGACTACCTGCATTAGAAGTTTGGCTTGTCATTTGTTGAAATAGTGATCTCATGCATCAGCCTGCAAAATTAAGAATTAAGACGAATTATGTCACAGGCACTCGATACAGACTTCCAGAAATAGATAGAAAAGACTAGCGAACTTTCAAAGTCCTATACTTCTCATTCATCAGGAAGAATCAGAAACAAAAGGAAAACTTAGCATAGATGAAATTGTTAACAAGCATCCCGCGACAAATATGCAAAGCAATGCAGAATCAGTATACAGACACAGTTTTGCAATTAGCTAGTAATTTACCAGCTGTTCAGAGCAATTTTACAAAATAAGCACATAAAGGGTGACTTATTAACTAGGAAGACATTATTTCCCCTCTGATTGTATCTTATAACTTTTCCACTTTGCTTCCAAGAAGGAACCTTAAAACCTTTTTCATTGTGGTAGAAATTGTTTTATTATACTAAATGAATCCATGCACTTGAATTTAATCTGCATGGAGTTGTGTAGAAATTGAATGGTACAATATATATATATATATACATATATATTGCATAAAGTGCTCAAGGAGATCACTGATAAAATAAAAATACCAAAAAGCA
>JAQSVH010196950.1:0-16794 GCA_029448705.1 Adansonia digitata | reverse complement strand
CAAATCAATCTAATTGGTCATCAAGCAATTAGAAGTATTAAGAACAAGATTGAACAAACAACTCAAATGTTATTAAATCAAGAAAATAAAATAAAATATTTCAAATCACATATTGAGTTCCATTGCAAACTTAGAAAAATAAATCTTAGTTCATAATAAATATATAAAATATAAAACCAAGGAGTTTCACCATCATAAATAATACAAGAAAGACAAAAAGAGTAAAGAGAAAGAGAAAACTAAGATTAGCCGGATCTTTAATCTTCAAGCTTCTCCAGAATCTCTCTAGCGTTTTGAATATTATGGTGGCTTCTCTCCTCTTCCAAGAACTAAGAAAAATAAAACTATAGAATATTTAGGATTGTCTTTATGATTTCTCTAAGTCTAATTGTAAGATTTCTATTTATAAGCAAAACCCTAAAAGTACAAACTTGGTCTCCAAGTAGCTTGAAAAATATTATATTTAGAAATTGCCAAACTTAATCACTTTTCTTGATTGAGTCCACTTTACTTGTTGATTAAGTTGTTGCACTTTTGAAAACTCCTTTAGGATTTGACCTAGAAAAATATGAAAAATATTTAAATAACTAAGCAATTAAAATATAAAGAAAGTAAATAATGCCAAATTAAAATCTACTAAAAGTAATAAAATTTAAATAAAAATCTCTAAGACTTAGTGATTTTAATATGAATATTGAGACTAAATAATTCTATAAAATAGAGTTATCGCCTTGTAATTTTAAAATTATAGCAAACAAAGAAAATGATTAATGGTGTTAAAAAATCTATTTGAATATCGATAAAACGTTGATGTACCATATAATATGAAATTTTAAATTATATAAAAAAAAGGAAAGACCTAAACCTAATCCTAGACCGAAGCCTATTTTTGTACAAAATTTAAAATTTCATATCACATTATATGTCAGTATTTTATCAACATTTAAATAGCTTTTTTTATCACCATTAACTATTCAGTTACTACAATTTCAAAGGTTTAAGGGCTAAAATACTGATTTAATAGTACAAAAACTAAAATGCTCTACTTAATATAGTAGAGAGACTTGCAGTAGACTTTTTCCTCTTATGATGCATATATATAAATATATATGAAGAGGGATCCACTGACAATAGTGTAAAATTGAATTATATCAAAACACATAACTTTTTATAGGATTAATATTTTAACAAACTAACTATTGGATTTAACTACAATTATACTCATCATTTAGGTAATGTTTCAAATTGATCCAACATTTCTACCATATTGATCGAAAATACTATTTTTTAATAAATATTTAACAGTTGAAAAATTTTTTGTAGCAAACAAATAGTTATAGATTTTTAATTTACTTAAAATAAGACATGTATGATCTACATGAATAGAACGTGAAATTATAGTCAAATTAAATAAATATTAATTGTATAAAAAATTATGTAAATGTGTAAAACTAAATTAGATTTTCACTAATGTAAATGGATATCTTCTTTATATATATAAGAAGTTTTATAATATATATATATATGTGAAACTAAATTAGTTTTATATACATATAAATGAAGGGATCCACTATCAGTTAACACTTTTACAAAATTAAATTAATTTTACAAACTTGCATAACTTTTTATAGGATGAATATTTTAAAAACTAACCTTCAAAAGTAATAATATAATTATATTCGTCATGCATATAAAATTTTGAATTGATCCTTACTCTTAGAATATATGAAGTTGAAAAAAATAATTGATGTCTTATATAATCCTTCATTTTCTTATAATCAATTTTTTGAATCAATGGTACTTGAAATATTAATGTTTTTTCTTTTCTAAATTTTCATTATCTTTGGCATAATGCATAGTTATTAAATAATTTCAAATATGAGATATATTAATCGATAGATAAGTCAATTTTTATAAATATTATATTCTAATCAAACCAGTAATAATATATTATATTAGAATTTAGAAAGCTCAAAAATTTGAAATAAAACTAGTGAAACCAATGATATTTTTTCAATAATTATTTACAATGTCTTCCTTCCATGAGGCCAAACTATTTATGGAAACCTAATTATAATACCTTATTAAGTAATTAACAAATGAAGTCACTAGCAATAACATCATATCAAAGCACGATATTCACATGAAGTTGCCATATTTTTAATTCTAGTTGCTGAAGCCATTTAAATTATTAGGTTAAATAATAACAATGTTATACTCTTCAAAAATTTTTCAAATCATTTGTAAGAAAAGAAATCAATTAAGTGCTAGCTAAAAAACGAATTATTTGGCAACTAAATTAAATGACATATACATAAATAAAATTATTACTATTATGGAAAAAATAGTACTAAATAGTTTCCACATGTTCATTGGACTATACTTAAAAAAGCTAAAATAATTTAAACTAACATCTCAAAAATCTATAATTTATTTGTGGAATTTAAAATTTTATTGTTGGTCTATTAATAATTTTTATTATAAATAATGTTATACACATCATTGATAAAAATTTGGTGAATTTCTAGAAATACAGAGCTAGTTTAAAGCAAGGTATCAGTTTTATGTTTAATAATTAAATCTAAAAATTAGAAGTTTGGTAATTAAAGTTTCTGTACCAAACCTATCTCTAAATATTTGTACAAGTTCTCATCCATCCCATCTCAAAGCATCATACATTACTTATCAAATTTTCTATGCCAAACACATTTCATTTTAGTTTTTTTTTCTTTTATTGTTCATAATTATCTATTCTCCTTTGCTCTTAAATGCTATCTCCGATTGCTATGGGCCATGTCAAAATGCAAATGTTTCTTATGGTCAGCTCATTTCCTTGAGAGGTATATGTGTGGATAGTCACATTCGGGCATCGCAGCACCCTACTAATTTTTTTTCCACCTCAATGCTGTAGCGTCGAGAGTCTGGGGTTGCAACATCAAGGCTAGAATAAATGAGGTGCTATAGCACCATTTTCAGAGCTACAACGCTATGACCTTTTTTTTTTTTTACAGAACCTATTAAAAAAAGAAAAAATAAAAATGTTAAAAATAAAAAATTTGAAATAAAATGCTAAAGTTAAGAGAATAAGAAAAAATCAAGAAACTTTGGTTGCCCGTTAAGAAGTGCTTGATTTATAGTCATTGGCTTGACTATTTTCAATGTTATTTTGAGTAGGGTAAACTGCTATAAGACTTTTGAAGACCAAACTTGCCTCCCCAAAAATGTTTGAAATTTTGCCCTTTAACTTTGAAAATTTGGTTGCAACTTTCATCTATAACTTTGATTACATCATATGGGAACCCTGTTGTGATTTTGAAAGGTCCAGACCATTGAGACTTAAGTTTTTCCAAAAGTAACTTCAAACGTAATTTATAGAGAAGAACATATTGACCTGGCTCGAACTTCCATTCATGAATCTTTTTATCATACCATCTTTTTGTCTTTTCCTTGTAAATCTTGGTTAAAATCGAAACTCATCAATCTCATTTAGCTGCATCAATCGCCTTTCACCAACAGCATGAAGATCAAAATTCAAATTCTTAATTGCCTAATGTGCTTTATGTTCAAGTTCTACCGAAAGATGACAAGCTTTACCAAAAACCAATATATAGGGAGACATCCCAATAGGTGTTTCATAAGCAGTTCAGTATGCCCATAATGCATAATCAATCTCTTGGACCAATCTTTTTTGGTAGGGCTAACTGTATTCTCTAATAGCCTCTTGATCTTTCAGTTTGACACTTTAGCATGACCGTTTGCTTGGGGGTGATAGGCTGTGGCAATTTTATTTTTAACCCCATATTTAGAAAGAGGGCTTTGAAATATTTATTGCTAAAGTGTGAACCCTCATCACTAATGATAGCTCTTAATGTGCCAAACCAGGTAAATATATTCTTTTTCAAGAAGTTCATTATGACTTTTAAATCATTGGTTGGAAAGATGGTTGCTTCAACCCACTTTGAGACATAATCTACAGCAACTAGAATGTAAAGATTATTGTACAAGGAAATAAATGGTCCCATAAAATTAATACCCTATACATTAAAAATCTCTACTTCTAGGATATTATTGAGTGCCATCTCATTTTGTTGTCTACTCTTTGACACTTGTCATATCTTAAAACAAATTGGTGAGCATCTTTAAAAAGAGTTGGTCAATAGAAGCCTGATTGTAGCACTTTGGCTGCAGTTCTTTCTCCTCCAAAATGTCCACCGTAATTTGATGAATGACAATGCTGCAAAATATTTTATGTTTCTTCCTTTGTACACATTTTCTAATAATCTGATCTGTACATTGCTTAAACAAGACAAGTTCATCCGAAAAATAATACTTAACATCATGAAATAATTTTTTTTCTTTTATTGAAAAGTTAAATCAAAGGGAAAAACTCTAGTTACAATATAATTGACATAGTCAGTATACCATGGTAATTCTTTTTTATTTACCTAGGAGAGCTACTCATCAGGAAATGTCTCATTAATTTAGATGGAATAGCCAACATTTGCCCCGTTGTCCAATCTTGAAAGATGATCGACCACTTGATTTTTTGTTCCCTTTCTATCATGAATTTTTAAATCGAATTCTTGCAAGAGCAGTATCCATTGGATCAATCTTAATTTGGCATCTTTCTTTTCAATCAAATACTTACTAGTAGAGTGGTTTGTATAAACAATAACTTTAATGCCTACAAGATATGATCTAAATTTATCAAAAGCAAATACTATAGCAAGTAATTCTTTTTCAGTAGTAGTATAATTTATTTGAGCATCTGTCAAAGTTTTGCTTGCATAATATATGGGATGAAAAACCTTTTCTTTCCTTTGACCTAACACTGAACCAACTGCAAAATCACTTGCATCATAGATGAGTTCTAAAAAAAATTCCAACCCAAGACAATAATAATAGGAGTAAAAACTGATCTTTTCTTTAATTCTAGAAAAGAGGCTAAACATGCATTATCAAAATTAAATGGTACCTCTTTTTCTAGGAGATTGCAAAGTGGTTTAGAAATCTTTGAGAAGTCATTAATGAATCTTCAATAAAATCAATGTTGAAGTTAAAAAGTTTTTCAATTATTTCAATCTTGAACTTGTCCACTTCTATGCCTCTCTTTAAAACCAAATGTCCTAAAACAATGCCTTCTTATACCATGAAATGGCATTTTTCCTAACTTAGGACCAAATTGGTTTCTTCATATCTTTATAGCACCAGACCTAGATTATGCAAACATTTGTCTGAAGAGTTTCCAAAAATTGAAAAATCATCCATAAATACCTCTAGGAAATTTTTCACCATGTCAAAAAATATAGCCATCATGCATCTTTGGAAGGTTGTCGGAGCATTATAAAGTCTGAATAACATTATTCAGAAATCAACAGTCCTATAGGGGCATGTGAAAGTGGTCTTCTCTTGATCATCTGGTGCTATAGCAATCTGATTGTATCCTAAATAACGATCTAGGAAATAATAAAATTCCTTACTAGCTAACTTCTCGAGCATTTAATCAATGAAAGGCAAGGGAAAGTGATCATTCCTAGTAGCTTTGTTAAGCTTCCTATAATCCATGCAAACATACCAACAGTTCATCATTCTTGTTGGAATGAGCTCATTATTGTCATTGGACACTGGCACACATTGGATTAGACTCACCCAAGAACTATCAAAGATAAGATAAACAATGCTTGCATCAAATCGCTTAATAATCACTCTCTTAATCACATTTTTCATGATATGATTAAATCGGCATTGATGCTTTTATGGTGGCCTTATGATTGTCTTCAAGGAGGATCTTATGCATGCAAATTGAAGGACTAATCTCTTTGATATCAGCAATTGACCACCGCAATGCTCTAATATGCTCTCTAAGCACTCTAAGTACTATGTCTTCCTGTTCATCATTAAGGGAAGAAGAGATAGTAACAGGTAAAGTAAAATTTTGGCCCAAAAAAGCATACCTCAAACATGTTTAAGCTCTACAAGTAGTGGCTCCTCGATAGAGGATTTGGTTGGCATATCAGATAAAGGTCCCAGAGTCTCGAATTTAAGATTGGATCTAATTGAATGTGGTGAATTGAGCAACTTCAAATACTCAATAACCTCTTCATCATCCCTTTTAAAAATGGATACCAGTGTTGCTTCCAAGGGATAAACAGGATAGCTTTTTGTAAAAACTTTATTTGTTGCCCCATCTACCACATATACTGCAAAACATTCATCAAATTCATTAGGAATTTCATAGCCTTAAAAGCATTAAATGTTACCTCTAGGACTTGAACTCTTATGGTAAGTTCACCTTTTTGTACATCAATGAGAGTTCTACTGGTTTCTAGAAAAAGTTTCCCTAGAATGATGGGTATTTCATGATTTTCTTCCATGTCTAGAATTATGAAATCAACTGGGAAGATAAATTTGTCAATTTTCACCGAGATATCTTCAACATTGCCCTTCGAATATATGTAAGATCTATCTGCCAATTATAAAGTGACTGTGGTGGGTTTTATCTCCCCCAAACTTACATTCTTGTAAATGGAAAGAGGCATCAAATTTATGCTTGCTCCAAGATCACATAACGCACTCCCAAAAAATTAGTTCCCAATAGTGCATGGAATAGTAAGACATCATGGATTTTGAGTTTGGGTGGAAGCTTCTTTTGTAATATGGCACTGCACTCTTCAATAAGTGCGATAGTCTCAAATTCACCTAATTTCCTTTTCTTTGACAAGATATCTTTCATGAATTTGACATAGCTAGGAATCTGTTCCAAGGCTTCAGTAAAAGGAATATTAATGTGAAGTTTTTTAAATACCTTAAGGAACATCTGGAATTGATTGTCAAGTTTCTTCCTCTGAAGATGCTGTGGAAAAGGTGGTGGTGGATAACCTTGAGGTTGTTGTTGTTGAATCTTGTCAGCTTTTTTTTTACCCTCTTCTTTTTCTTTAAAAAAATCTAGCTCATTTTTTGTATTCTCTATCTCTCTACCATTCCTTAGTGTGATGGCCTTACAATGCTCCTTTTTGTCTTTTCTCAAATTGGGTTCAGTGTTACTTGGAAGCATTCTCAAAGGTTAATTATTAATGGAAGAGGCAATCTGCCCAACTTGTGTCTTAAGATTCCTAAAAAACGTTGCTAGGATCTGAATGATATTGTCTTGGCTTTCATTTTTTGCCGTTAGCTCCATAAACACATATTTTATTGATGGCTTGCTTTCTTGTACTGGAACTTAGGCTTGGTTAGAGACCCGAGCTTGTTGAGAAAATCTAAGTGGAAATGCTTGCCTACTTGCATTTGGAGGTCCTTGGTTATTATTCCAAGAAAAGTTTGGATGATTTTGCCAACTCAAATTATAAGTATTTGAATAAGGGTTATTCACTACCTATTACAATTTCCAACGTAGTTAACTAATTCAGCATAGTTAACACACTCCCAGTAGAATGTCCATCCCAACATAATTGGTAAACCATAAAAGAACTTGGAACTAAATGTACACTTATAGCATCTAGTTTCCTTAAGATTGCCACAAGTTTAGCATGAATTGAAGTAATGGCATCGGTTTCATGAACTCCTACAACTTTTCTTGGCAAACTTCTTTTAGTGGACCAATTATCATTATTGGATGCCATCTCCTTGAGTAACTCACAAGCTTCATTCGGTGATCTTCCCATAAATGAATCACCTATTGCAGCTTCAATAATAGTTCTTATTTGACTCATCGTTGCATTGTAAAAAGTTTAAACTTGAAGCCATTTGGGAAAACCATGATGAGGACATTTTCGAAGCAACTCTTTAAATCTTTCCCAAGCTTCAGATAGTGATTCTGAGTCATACTACGTAAATGAAGTGATGTCATTCCTCAACCTTGCTATTTTGGCTGAAGGAAAATATTTGGCAAAAAACTTTTGAGCAAAGTCATCCCAGGTAGTGATAGAGCCAACTGGAAGTGAACTCAAAAAACTCTTTGCCTTATCCCGATGTGAGAAAGGAAATAGTCTCAATCTGATGGCATTATCTAAAACTCCATTGTGCTTGAAAGTATCGCATATTTCTAAAAAGTTCACAATGTGAGCACTAAGATCTTTATTTGGTAGACCACCAAATTGATTTGATGTCTAAATCATCTAAATAATGGCTGGCTTTATCTAAAACTTGGTGCCTTGAATGGCAGGTTTACAGATACTAGAATGAATGCTTTACGCAAGAAGGATAGCAAATTCTCATAGACGCTTTGTATCTTTTTCTTTGGCCATTGTATTAATTTGACTCAAAGCTTGTAAATTCTCCTTTCGACATCGATGAAAAGTTCTTTTGGGTTCTAACTCAAAAGGGACAAGTTCTAAGTTTCTTGTTCTTCGCATACAATGGCAAAAGGTACGTAAAAAAATAAAAATAAAAAAAATTAAAGTAAGATTAAATTTCCTTGGTATTAGTATTAGTAAAATAATTTAGTCAATCAACTCCCCGACAATGGTGCCAAAAACTTATTGTCGAAATTAACCATGCAAGTGCACGTATCACAACAAGTAATATAGTGATCAAGTAGTGCATCAATTCCATGAGGAATTAATACTAAATTTGTTAAGTACTAAAATTGAAACAATTTAATCTTATTCAAACAAACGATTAAAAATAATAATAATAATAATAATAATAATAATAATAATAAGGAAGCAAATAATAAATAACAAAAGCCTAAGATTACAAGTTTCTTCAATACTTTATTTGAACAAAACCCTACTCTCTTAACTTGATTAATGATAATAAGTTGTTAACCTAGAGTTAAAAACTTCTAAAAGTTCTTATTTGTTCGATGAAAAATCAGAAACACTTTGTATCTTCTTCTTCTGCCATTGTATTATTTGGAATCAAAGCTTGTAAATTCTCCTTCCGACGTCGATGAAAAGTTCTTTTGGGTTCTAAATCAAAAGGGACAAGTTCTAAGTTTCTCATTCTTCGTATACAATGACAAAAGGTACGTAAAAAGATAAAAATGAAAATAAAAAAAACTGAAGTAAGATTAAATTTGCTTGGTATTAATATTAGCAAAATAATTTAGTATAACTCCTTGACGATGGCGTCAAAAACTTGTTGTCAGAATTAACCATGTAAGTGCATGTATCGCAACAAGTAATATAGTGATAAAGTAGTGTGTCGATCCCTTGAGGAACTGATACTAAATTTGTTAAGTACTAAAACTAAAACAACTTAATCTTATTCAAAGAAATGATTAAAAATTATAAATTATTACTAATAATAATAATAATAATAAAGAAGCAAATAATAAATAACAAAAGCCTAGGATTACAATTTTTCTCAATACTTCATTTGAATAAAACCCTACTCTCTTAACTTGACTAATGATAATGAATTGTTAACATGAAGTTCTAATTTATTTATAACTGTCTTCTGATAGTCTAATAAAAATATATTTCTTAATTAATTTACTATATTCCTATGAAAAATGAATTAAATGAAACTCATTAAGCTTAGACTCTACTATGGTTACATATGGCATGCTCGTATATTCTTATCGAACATGCAAATCAATTCATCCTAATAAATAAATATGAAACATATGTCATGCAATATAGGTCTAAACACAAAATTCCCTTTTCTAAGTTCATTAAGGTTAGTAAATCAATCTAATTGGTGATTAGGCAATTAGAAGCATTATGAACAAAATTGAACAAACAACTCAAATATCATTAAATCAAGAAAAGAAAATAAAATAATTCAAATTAAATGTTGAGTTCAATTGCAACCCTAGAAAAATAAATCTAGTTCATAATAAATAAATAAAATATAAAACAAAGGAGTTTCACCATTATAAATAATACAAGAAAGATAAAAAGAGTAAAGAGAAAGAGAAAACTAAGATTGGCTAAATCTTTGATCTTGAAGCTTCTCCAAAATCTCTCTAGCTTTTTGAATATTATAGTGGCTTCTCTCCTCTTCCAATAACTAGAGAAAAATAAAATTATAGAATATCCGGGGTTACCTATGATATCTCCAAGTCTAATACTAAGGTTCCTATTTATAGGCAAAACCCTGAAGGTAAAAACTTGGTCTCCAAGTAGCTTGAAAATAATTATTTTTGAAAATTGCCAAACTTAATCTCTTTCTTTGATTAAGTCCACTTTAATTCTTGATTAAGTTGTTGCATTTTTGGAAACTCTTTTGGGTTTTGACCTATAAAATATGGAAATTATTTAAATAACTAAGCAATTAAAATATAAGGAAAGTAAATAATACTAAATTAAAAACTACTACAAATAAACAAAATTTAAATAAAATAATACTACACTAAATAAAATTTGAATAAAAATCTCTAAGAGTTAGCTAATTTAATATGAATTAATGAGACTAAACAACTCTATTTTATAGAGTTATTAACCTATAAGAAACTCATCTCCGCCACCACTTCCACTTCTAAAGAACCCATCATCAGCTCCACCTCTAAGGAACTTACCTTTACCTCCAAGAAACTCACCTCTGCCACTACTTCCACGTTTAAGGAATCAATGACCATCTCCACTTTTAAGGAATCCATCATTACCTCTACCATTAATAAACTCGCCACCCTTTCCATCTCTAAGAAACTTACCTCTACCTCCATTATTAAAATCACCTTCGCCACCACCTCTATTTCCAAAGAACCCATAGCCACCTGCAACTCTAAGAAATTCACCTCCAAGGAACCAATTGCCAACTCTAAAGAACCAACTACTACCTCCAATCTTAACAACACCTCTGCCAACACCTTTGCCTTCAAGAAACTCACCTTCACCAACAAGGACCCTACCATCACCTCTAACTCCTTCTCTAAAGAACCAAACACCACTTCCACTTTTAAGGAACCAAATCACAACCTCCACTTATGATAAACTAGCTACCACTTTCACCTTCGAGAAACTCACCTCTATCTCCACTCCACCACCTATAAAAGATTCACCTTTATCTCACCCTTAAAATTGCTTCCACCATCAACTTCGTTTCCAAGGAACCCAACGCACCTCTAGTAATAATAAACTCTCCATTAATTCACCTCTAAGAAACTTACCTCTGCTACTGTCTCCACCTCGAAAGCATAAACTATCATCTGCCCCTCTAAGGAACCAATTGCCACCTCCAACCATAACATCACCTCTACTACTAGCGTCACCTTCAAGAAACTTAACTCCACCACTAAAGAACTTACCATCACCTCCACCTCAACCTCTAGGGAACCAATCACCACTGCCACCTCTAAAGAACCAATCACTAACTCCAAAATTAATAAATTACCACCATTTTCACGTCCAAGAAACTCACCTCTATCTCCATATTTAAGAAGCCTGCCTCCACCACCACCTCTTAGAAAGTCACCTCTGGCTCTATCTTTAAAATCACCTTCGTTAACACCTCTACTTCTAATGCACCTTTTACCACCTATGTACCAATAAACTCATTTCTACCTTCAGCTCTAAGTCACCTTCACTGTTATCTTCATCTCTAAGGAACTATTTGCCATCTCTATTTCTAAGGAATTTACTACCACCTTTGCCTTTAACATTACCTCCACTTTTAAGAAACTCACTTCCACCTATAAAAAATTCACCTTAACCTCTACCCTTAAAATCACCTCCACCACCACCTTCACTTCTAAGGAACCCATTTTCACTTCCACTTCTAATAAACTCACCTTGAAAGAACAACCTACTACCTCTACCTTTAACGAACAAGCTGCCACCTCTACCTTTAACATCACTTTTGCTACCTTTAAGGAATGAATTGCCACCTCCACACCCAAGGAACCAACTACCATTTCCACTTCTGAACAAATAGGCTGCCAGTTTTACCTTTAACATCACTTTCGCCACCCACTCTAATAAACACATTGGCACTTCCATCTCTAAGAAACTTACCTCTGTCATGACATACACCTTTAAAGAACCTATCATAACTTCCACTTTTAAAGAACTTATCACCACCTCTACCTTTTATAAACTCGCCTCCATGTTTTATATATATATAATAAAAGTTTTATAATATATATAAAACTAAATTAGTTTTATATACATACAAAAGAAGTGATCCACTTTCAGTTAACACTTGTATAAAACTAAATTAGTTTTATAAAGTTGAAAAATTTTTTATATGATCAATATTTTTCAAACTTGCCATAAATGTAGTAATATAATTGCACTCGTCATGCATATAAAGTTTTGAATTGATTCCAACTTTTAATATATATAAAGTTGAAAGAAAATTTGATGTCCTATATAATCCTTAATTTTCTTATATTATATTATATAAATATGAAGTTGAAAATTATTTGAGAAAAATCCATAATTATATATATAAATGAAGTTCTTGCATTAATCAATTTTTTTGAGTTAATAATACTTGAACTACTAATGTTTTTTCTTTTCCAAATTTTTGTTATCTTTAACATAATGTATAATTATTCAACAATTTCAAATATAAGATCTATCAATTGATAGATAAGTTAATTTTTATAAATATCATATTTTAATCAAACAAATAATTATATATTATATTAGAATATAGAAAGCTTAAAAATTTGAAATAACACTACTGAAACCAATGATATTTTTTCAATAATTTTTTACAGTGTCTTCCTTCCATGAGGCTAAACTATTTGTGGAGACCTAGTTATAATACCTTACTAAGTAATTAACAAAATGAAGTCACTATCAATAACATCATATCAAAGCATGATATTCGCATTAAGCTGCCATATTTTTAACATTAGCAAGTAAAGCCATTTAAATTATTAGGTTAAATCATAAAAATGTTATACTCCTTAAAAATTTTTCGAATCATTTGTAAGAAAAGAAATCAATAAAGTGCTAGTTGACGAACGAATTACTTAACAACTAAATTAAATGACATATAGATAAATAAAATTATTACTATTATGGAAAAAATAGTACTAAATAGTTTCTAGATGTTCATTGGACTGTGATTAAAAAAACTAGAATAATTAAGTCAGTGTTAAACTAACATCTCGTAAACCTATCATTTATTTATGGAATTTAAAATTTTACTATTGGTCTAGTAATAATTTTTATTATAAATAATGTTGTACACATCATTTATAAAAATTTGGTGAATTTCTGAGAATGCTTAGCTAGTTGATAGCAAGGTATCAATTTTATATTTAATAAATAAATCCAAAAATTTAAAGTTTGGTAATTAAAGTTTATGTACCAAATCTATCTATAAATAGTTGCACAAGTTCTCATCCCCTATCTCAAAACACCATACATTACTTATCAAACTTTCTACGGTGAAAACATTCCATATTTGTATTTTTCTTTTATTGTTCACAATTATCTTTTCTCCTTTACTCTTAAACGCTATCTTTGACTGCTATGGGCCATGTCGAAATGCAAACGGTTGTCATGGTCAGCTTATTTCCTTGGAAGGTATATGTGTTAATAGTACTCTCGTGAGAGTAAAATTTTTTATTGGTGGAGGACCTCAAACTCCAACTAACTCACTGCCACCTTGACTCCAAGAAACGTACCTCCACCTTTAAAATCATCTCCACCACCACATCCACCTGTAAAGAACTCACTATCACATCTACCTCCACCCTTAATATCACTTTTACCACCACCTGCACCTCTAAGGAACCCACCACCACCTATCTACAACAACTCACCTCCACTACCACTTTTGTCTTAAAAGAGCACACCACCAACTTTATCTCTAAGAAAATCATCTCCATTCCTCTGTTAAGAAATTCACCTTTACCTCACCTTTAAAATCATATCCACCACCACCTTTATTTCCAAGAAATGCATTGTCATCTCCACCTCAAAAAAGCTTACATCTACTACCATCTCCAGCTTAACATCACCTCCACCACCACTCTTAACATCACCTCCACCACCGCCTCCACCTCTAAAGAATCCATTCTAACTTTAAGAAACTCACTTTTACCACCACTTCCACCTCTAAGGAACCCATCACCAACTGTATCATCAATAAATTCATAGTTACTTCCATCTCTAAGAAACTCACCTCTACTTCCACCTTTAAAATCAACTTTGCCATCGCTTGCATTTCATAAAAGCCTACAACCACTTTTACTACCACTTTTTCCTTCAAGGAACCAATCACCACCTCTACCCTTATCATCATCTTTGCCACCATCTCTACCATTAGGGAACCCACTTTCACCTTTACCTCTAAGAAATTTGTTGCCATTTTCACTTGCAAGAAACTCACCTCTTCCACCACTTTTACTTCTAAAGAACCGACCACCAGCTCTACCTTTAAGGAACCCATTTTCACCTCTGCAACCACTTTCACCTTTAAAGAACCTACCACTATCTCCATCTCTAAGGAATTCATCATTACCTCTATCACTAAAAGCTCAACACCACTTCTATCTCTAAGAAACTTACTTCTACCTTCACCACTACCTTTAATTCTAAAGAACACATCACCACCTGTAGCTCTAAGAAATTCACCTCCAAATAACCAACTGCCAACTCCAAAGACCTAACTATTACCTCTAATCTTAACAACAGCTCCGTCATCACCTTTACATCTAAAAAACTCACTTTCACCAGTAAGGATCCAACCACCATCTCTAACTTTATCTTTAAAGAACCAATCACCACTCCCAACTCTAAGAAACCAATCACCACTTACACTTTCAATAAACTCGCTGCCACTTTCACTTTTAAGAAACTCACCTTCATCTTTGCCTCTAAGAAACTCACCTCCATCACCATCTATAAAAAATTCACTTCTACCTCACCCTTAAACTCACTTTCACTATCAATTTCATTTTAGAGGAACCTAGTGCTAGCTTCACTAACAATAAACTCTCTATTAACTTCACCTCTAAGAAACTTACCTTTGCTACTATCTCCACCTCTAAAGAACTAACTGCCATCTCCCTTTTTTAAGGAACCAATTGCTATTTCCAACCTTAACATCACCTCTATTACCATCTTTACCTTTAAAAAACTCACCTCTACTACTAGGGAACATACAATCACCTTGTAGACACCTTATTTTGTTCAGGCTAATTTTTAGCAATCTAAATCATGGACGTAAGAGAGGGCGATGATCATTGGGTGACATATTTTGAGGAGGTTAAGAAGGCCTAGGGATCATATCAAAGGTAAATGCAAAGATGTTGCATCAAATGATGTAGTTCATGGTATCTGGGGATAAAAGATATGAAAAAATTCATAATTTTACTTGATTGTATTGATACATGGTTCTCATGTATCAATACAATGCTCTAACGTGCAAAAAATTTGAAATGTCCCCATTTGTATCGATAAAACATGTAGATGTATCGATACATAAGCCTCTGTATCGATACAAGACCTTATGTATCGATACTATGCCATGCCAGGACCAAAACATGCATTCTATAAAGAAATGTATCGATACATATTAACATGTATGGATACAGTGGTTTATAGTATCGATGCAATGGTTCATAATATCGATACAGTGATCATTGTATCGATATACCATTAAGGTTTTTGGACCAAATGTATCGATACATGCAGGCCATTTTCATGGTCTGAGCATTTTTTACTCGTCCACTGTTGATCCAAAACTAGATTTTAACTCATTTCTTTGCATCAGGAAAGATTAAAACACATATCAGATTATGAATTTAGACTTTTAAATTAATCAAGACATTTTTTAACTCTAAATTGGATCAAAAAGGTAAATATCATTTGATCACCCTACTCCTCCCTAGTTTGTTAACCAATATCACCATCAGCCACCCTATTTGCTGGAAAATCATTTCAGCATTTAAACCAGCCACCCTATGCCCATCATATTGGCAGCAAGTTGCTCCCTACAGCCACCTTATAGCCACCATGCTAACATCACCTTGTCCTCATTGAGAAATAGCCAAAAACACCTCTAATTTGGCTCCAAAATGCTGGTATAAATGGACCACTTCTATCTCAGCTGAAAAAGGTTAGATTTCAGCTTGTTTCAGCTTCCAAAAACACATTCACACATTAAAAAAAAAACTAAATCCTGTAGCTCCTTACCCACTAGCCAAAAATAGCCCTAAAACACTCACTTTCAACCTCTACAAATTCTAAAAATCACCTTCATCCATACCAAAACCAAACCTCATTGTTGCTCTCTTTTCTTGCATATTTATAATAAAAATAAGAGGAAAATTCAAGCCATCTCTGTTGCTCCAACTAATTGGCCAAAGTTAAAGTTTTATTGGTATAACTTCTTACTTTATCACTTACATTTTCTATTTTTCAGTACCTTCATCATTTTAGTGAGCTCTTTATGTTTCCATCACCCTCTTAGGATTATCATGCATCATTGTGACTTTTGGTTATGGTAGTTTAAGATTTGGATGCCTTAATGCCCCTTTTATAAGCAAAATGCCTTACTTCAGCCTCATTAGTTTGATATCTCTTGCTCATGCATTTTATGCCACGACCATGCACTTGTTATCCTTAAGAAATGTATCAATCATTAGCCTAACACATTTCAAGCACATTTACACATTAACTTATAAGAATCATTGTTACTTTCAGCATCCATAGCATTTTCTTGTCATATTGCATAACACTTTTTTTGTCTAAACCATTAGTAAAGTTAGCATCCTCATTCATGTTATGTGCTATCCCCTTATATGTTTGTTCTCTTCCCCTTGTCTAAATGCATGTTTAATGGCTGTCAAAACTGATTTTCAAAACCCCCTCAAGCCAAACATGTTAACCTCAACCAATGAGGATTAGCATGGACTTAGCATTTTCCTTAAAGCTAGCAAAATATCTT
>JAQSVH010196919.1:2372-16798 GCA_029448705.1 Adansonia digitata | reverse complement strand
ACAGTAAAAGCTAAAAACCTTGTTGGTAATGATGAGCAAAAATGGTTTTGAACATAAAACTCAGCTTTTTGCCTTTTCTTACTATGATTGAATAAGAAAATGTGGCTAAGGATGAGCTTAAAGAGTTTTTACATCAAACAGAGAAGTGTTTTGTGAGGAATGGTGATGGTGATCGAGAGTTTTAAGAAGGTTTTTGGAAGGGATGAGGGAGAGCTAAAAGAATGAATTTTCTAAGTATGAAGGCTAATGTAAAATGTGTCTAAATGTCATCTTGGCTGAGCTCATAACATTCTTATGTAAGTTTCAATCTTTTGCCATAAAAAACCTAGCAAAGATAAAGGAATTTAAGACATATGGGGTGGACCATACAATGACTCATTGTACTAAAAAGCAACTTTTTAGCATTTCAAGGGTTGATTTACATCCTTAGTAGCATAAACAAACCATGCATAAGCTGATATAATGAGCAAGGTCAAGGCTTGCCCTTTCATCTATCCATATTATAGTGTGAAATGTCTTTGTAACAAGCTTAATGGACCATTCAAAAATGTTAAAACCTAATGTTTAAGCCCAAAAATGAATTCCATATGATTTTTAGGAAGTTATGCCTGAGATTAGATGATTTGTTTTAGGCCATAGTTATGACCAAATTCATGTTTCAATGTTACAGTGAACAGGTGTGAAAATGGCACGAAATAGGCAAATTTTTCTTTGTGTTATTGATACAAAAGACTTCGTATTGACACAAAAAGCCTTCCAATATCACTACAAAGAGCCTTGTATCGATACTCAATGCAATTTTTGGCTTTCAGTCTCAAGATAATGAGCCTTCTATCGATACTAAGCATAAAAATTTCCAAGGCAGCGATACTTCTCAGCCTATATTGATACACATTAATCCAAAATCACAATTTTATCTTTGAAATAACCTGATATCGATACCAAAACCTTTTGTATCAATACATGGCTTTTTGTATCGATCTAACAATGATTTTTAGGGTTTTAACGATGTGATAACCATGTATCGATACCTAGAGGCCATGTATTGATGCCTACTCATACAAATGCAGATTTTACACACCTTTGGCTCCTAAGACACCTTATCTCAACTAGGACTGATGGATTATTAACCTATGTTTATCTAAATGGACCCAATGGTGCTTCGAATAGGGACCTTTGATATTTTTTTTAAAAATTCTTTAATACGATTTCTAGGCATTTTAAACTTTCTTAAAAAAAATTTTCACCTGGCGCCAATTCACTTAATAGTGCCTGGTGACATAGCAACTCACAGTCATTCCTATTTTTTATTTTTATTATTTTATTCTATTACCTTTCAACTAAGTCCCAAGATGCCAAAAATTGGCCTAGATAAAAGAAAGTGTCTACAAAATCATTACCCTCAATTAACTCCCATTCACCATTACTTGAGTCAAATAAGGCATCCCTGATTATTGGGTTGTTTGAACATAAAAAATTCATACTTCCAGATAGCTAAGTGTTGATGGGAATACTACAAGGATAATCTTCAAACACAATTTCGTAAACTAGTTGCATATTCACATCATCATTATTGGTTTCCATTTCAATATAAAACTCCAAATAATCATAGTTCGAATGTCTCTCATACCTCTCTATAAAAGCAAGATCATTCATCATCTTCCAATTTAATATGTATCCAACTAACAGATGTACCATCTCATTTTGGAAATCATAATGCAACTGTTGATAAAAATTGATTTGGTAGAAGTTTGAATATTAATTGACTTTCTCTCTTCAAACTAGCCAACCTAGTGTTAAGTTTAACACTCAATCTTAGGATTAGGATGTTTAAAACTCAAACCATTCAAACTCTCGTACATTCTTCCAGTCCCATATACTAGTATAGTAAGAGATTGTGCCATTATAAACCTTCAATATAACAATAATAAGATAAACAACAAACATATAATCAATCTTACCAAATATTTCTTTGATAATTTCACACCATAATAATTAATTAATTAAAAAATTTATTGAAGACTCTATTTATATCAAATAATAAATTCAAATAATATAAAAACATATTTATCTAAAATAATAAATTATTTTCATAAATATTTTACTTCCTAAAACATAACCAAATGATCAATTCATAATAACAAATTTTAACCCTAAACAATTATTTATCTAAAATAATTATTTTTTAAATAATTTATTAAATAAATTATTAATGCCAAATTTTCTCATAACAATAAAACAATTTTAAATAGTTTAAGAAAAAGTAAATCCTAAATAAGCAATAACTCAATTTATCAAGATAAATATATACATTGAATTCAATTTCCAAACTGCTACTTCACATGACTAAAATCACTATTATAACAAAAAAAAGTTAAATTAAATATTTAATTTATATATACAGTAACTTAATATAATTAATAAAAACTATAATACAATTTCTTACCACAAATAACATTTCTAAGATTAGTTAAATATTTGTACTAAGGGTTAAGAGAGTTTACAAATTGTAGTCAAAGAGACAAACGATTTTAGGTTGCAGAGATAATGAAAATTTAAAAGGTGGCGCATTGTGATTTTTGAGGGAGGAAGGGTCAAATTTGAAAGGTAAGGATGAAAAATAATGTCAAAGTGCGTAATACTTCCACGTCAAAGCGATTGACTTTTTTCACGTAGGATGCATCAAGCACTTTGAGGCATCTAGATTTCACATATTGTTTTCATTTAATATAAAAATATAAAAATTCTATGCGTGGAAATATCAAGCTAACCAATGTTTTCACCTTGGAAACACAAGTTTGACTGACGTCTCCATATAGGATGCGTCGAAGTATTTAATCTTTCCACATACAAGATGTCTGTGTCTTTAGATTTTCCACATCAGATACGTCAGTCAGAATAACGTTTTCTAATGTGGCAAAACAGCAATAATTCAGTAATTTGTTTAAAAATAATATTATTTGGGTATTGTTTTAAAATCAAGGGAAGTTTGTTCACTCTGCCTTATTAGAACATAGTGTTAAGATAAATTGCCATACTTGACCAGAAAATTTAGCAGAAAAATGCTAAATACGCAGACTATTGAACTCAAATCCACTTGGAAATTGAGACAAATATTGTACAAAATGAATCTTGTTAAAATCATACCTTAAGGAATTCATGAATCCTGATTCAGAACATGTCATAGGAGCAAGGGAATGCTTCCTATCTTTGTCTCAAAGTTCATTTATGCTGTGCACGAGGACCATATGGTTACTTTGTGCTTTGACAGTGCTTTAGTAATTACTAAGTTATGCACATTAGGACATTTGTGTGCTTACATCCTTGCAAAAGAAAGTGACTATTATTAAATTGCATAGAATGCTCTGCTCTGCAGGTAGAGTTCAAAAGAAATGCTCTAATGAATTTATGAAACCTTTACCATCATATAAGTCCGGGAAAATGTTTCTCAAGTTAAATTTAATTTACCTGTTAATTGTCATCAAACAGTCTCTGATTTTCTATAATCTCAAGTTGCATTTTCTTAATTTTCTTCCTCTCTGCAGCATGTAATAAGAGGAATATGCTCCCTTTGCAATGGAAGAGTCTATTTTTAACAAAATCTGAGGTATGGGTTATGAAATCTCAGTATAGATTTTAGCTATGGCTTCCTTTCCAGGCAAGTGAACATTTTGCTGAATTATGTCAAGTGCATAATGGATTCCATACCCTGTTTTCCCATTGTGTGATGGGAAACTAAGTTTTTTCTTGCGGTTGCTGTTGCAGTTATAGTTTAATATTAATTTTGTCTGGCCAAGAATTTTTTCTTTTTTTTCTTTTTTGGATTTCTGTTTGTTTGACCTGAAGGTTTTAGCTTTACTTTCCTCATTGCTCAATGTGTTCATTGAATGAATTAACATTCAGAAGCTGCTCCCCATCTATTGCATGAATTAAGCTCTAATGTTGGTCAAAGGATTGTATTGATAGTCCGTTGAGATATCAAAAATTTCAGGAAGTTTTATCTATTTGCACATCAAACTCAGGGAACAAAATGTATGAAAGTTGTTCTGGTTCGTAGCTATGTTAAACTTCAGCATCTTGCAATGATGTTCTTTCCATGATGTTAATTAGAATATCTTAACAGACAAGCCATTCATAAGAATTCCGTTTTTGAGAATTTGTTGCCAACCAAAATGCAGTATAGTTTCCTGTTTAATGCAATGAAATTGCTGCAATAGCTCTTTTGATTAACAGACTAGCCAATAAAGAATGTTTTACCCATTAACTTCTAAAGTTTAGTTCAAAGATTTTGGCGTACAGAGAAACCTAGGAACAAGTCCAACTAAAAGAAAATTAGGAGGCTTCTGTTTTAATTGTTGAAATAAATGTTAAAAGTGGCAGCCCGAGAGCTATCTTACTGGTTAAGAGAAAACAAAATAGAAACAGAGGATTCCTGAATGCACAGAAAGATTCATCTTGCAAAAAAGCCCTGCACACAATGAATGACTTAACCTGCGACGTTATACGTTTAAATCAAGAAGAATTCTTCTTCAAGAATTCCACATGCGTAGGGCTGTCAATGAACAGCGCCTGAACGAACAAACCTTTATTCGTGTTCGTTTATTTATTTTTGAGTCGATTTGTATTCGGTTCGTATTCGTTAAAAATTTTAAATTTATGTTCATTTATTTAAAATTTAGTATGTTCATATTCATTCGTTTAAATTAAATGAACTTGTTCACGAATACTAAACAAACATATTCTTGAAAATATAACCAAACATGTTTGCGAACAACTTAAAATATGTTCTTGAGTGATAAATAAACAAATTTAAACAAACAAACAAATATGTTTATTAGCTTTAAATATACAATAATAAAATATAAATATTATTAATTAAAAATATGTTCATGAATAATAAAAAAAATTTAAATAGGCTTTAAACGGGCATTAAATGATCTATAAATAAATTTATTCATGAATATAAATGAACCTAACATACTAGATTTGTGTTTAGTTCGTTTAATAAACAAGCATTAAAATTTTGTTTATGTTTATTTATTTATCTTAATAAGTGATCAAAAATCAAACTATTCATCGAACGTTTTTGTTCATTTACAGCCCTATGCATAACTTTTTTTACCATGACTTGCAATTTTATTCTCGTCAATTGCAGTTTAGCTAAGGTTGTCTTTACACATTTTATTGTCATTTGCTTTTGTAGTGCCTATTGTTACTTGATGTGCTCTTGCCTTAAATTCTAGCACTAATAGGGTATAGCTAACATTATATTGCATCCAAATTTCTATTCTTGTCTACGTTATAATTTGTGGTTCAATGACTTCCAATTCTTTATTTTTAGGACACTACTAATCATCCACTTTCCGCAAATCTTGGTCTATAGCTTCAAATTTCAGTTTTACGTCCCAAGCATACAATCCATTTTCATGATTCATCCAACGTTCTAAACCCTGCTTATGACATTTTAGGGACAAAGTTTACTGAACTCAGGAATAAATTTCGAATCTGTCTTATTCTTCACCTTCTTTCTCCAAGCCCATTTCTATGTATACTGCGGAAGAATGTATGCGACTTCTGAAAGGCAGCAACCCTTTTCGTGCATTCACTGATTTGATTCCTTTCAAAGTAAGCAATTAGAAATTTGAAAGTCCAATTCTCTCTCCCTCTCTCTCTCTCTCTCTCTCTCATTGGGACGCACTAAACTAGTTGTATGTAATGCATAATCCAGATCTATAGGCGAGCTATCTATGTCAAAAAGTGTAAAATCATTCTTAGACAGAGTCAGCAACAACATTTCTGACATTGGGACAGAAATGAATATTACGGCTCAGTTTGCACTTCGCACAGGTGCCTTTATTATGATTAATGACACAATCATGTCTCCAAGGTGCAACATCGTTTTCAACACCTCTAAAATTTTCAGGGACTCGCAAGCAACCAGGGAGGCCATAGTTTATAGTTGCAAAATAGTTGTTAGAGTCCGACATCATGATGCTTTTCAATTTTCTGGTTTTACCTATGGTAGCAGTTCAAATTTTTATTGCCTAATTTGTCCATATTTATTAATAGCGATGAGTTTAGTGGTAATGGGTGAATATTAAACTTTTCGTTGATCAAATAAGATTAGTGTATAGTTCAGGAAAAACAAGACTCTACACTGGGCTTCTTTGAAGGACTAGCGTGCCTGCCCGTTTTGCTATGCTACCACGCAAAATAGGAAAAGGAGAAAAAGAATAACTAAACCATAAGGGATATAGAAATATTTATTTTGTTTTTCTTAATGAGATTTCTTAGTCAAGTAAAACTATCTTAGCATATATCGAGGATTAAAGTTCTAAAAATGATATAGAATCTACCATGAAAGAATGAAGTCCACAATAGTAATTCACGTTTATGAATGGCTTATCTTGAACTGGCAATCATGCCTACGCTGATACATAAACTTCACCTAAAATTTACATGCTTCAAAGTATTTGCTTGTCAATTTCTACTTAGAATCATATCCTCTTTTTTGCCAGTGTGGAGTGCTTGTTGAGATCATCTCATGTACAAAATGATGATTATTATTATTATTGTCAAACCTAGAGTAACCAAATGAAAGCGGTGATATCTTTTGCATTGGATACATGAACCGAATGATTAACAGTTTCAGGATTTATGTACTTCAAATTATCTTCTTATTTTATTTTATTTTATTTGACTTGAAATTATCAAGATATATGTTCTGCTATTGGATTTCTTTTTCCGCATATTTGCTGGCAAATCAGATTTTGGTTCTTAGAAGTATGGTCAACTAGTTTGTTTAATCTATTATGATTTCTCTGAATAAAAGGATTCCGTAAATAATGATTAAAGATAGACTGCCCAACCAGTACTATGTAATCTGCAGCGGTTGACATATTTCTGTGCATGCCATCTCATGTAAGAAGTCAAAGGGCACCCAAATGCTGATAGAAAAATTTCCATGCCTCTCCAACGAAACTTCAGTCCTGTTGATAGTGCTGGTGTTACCAAGTGGCCTTACTGGAAACCTCAAGTCCTATTTGTTGTTGTGCTACTTCTAATGTGGCTGTCTAATTTACATGTTTCTCTAAATAGGAAGAAAACGAGAAATGTGCAGTTGGTTCTTCCTTTCTTGGAACTTAACCGGTAATTCTTTTGTTAAAAGGTCCTGCTACTGACAAATTTGTAAGCTTGCTAAGTTTCTGTATGGAAGATTATTCCTTTTGTCCATGAACTTTATCACATGGTACTTCTATTTCTCATATTATTACCTAAAATGATAGATTATTTAAAAAAAAAAAAACTACTTGCAGGCCAAATGTAGAGCTTGAAGGTGAAGGATAATCTGCTTTAATAATAAATAAATATTGATAATCGTAATAATAGTTGTAGTGCATCGTGGCGTAATCATGCCTGCAGGTTGAGAAATAGACACGAAAGATCTGTTACTGTCAGTAAAGTTAAAATTTGACTGTGATGTTTATGTTCCATCTCTAAAGTTCACGGGCTCAAAGCATAAATTTGTTCTCTCATTGTAATTAGTGATAAATTGACCATTAGTTTTACAACATGTTTGCAAGGATTACGTGGTCTCTGTTTGTTTTGTTTCCATTGTCCCTTTTGAGTTTTATTAAAAAAATAAAATTAAAAGCATGGAAAACTGGCACTAACATGGTCAAAAAGTTAGGAGGGCGCTTTGTAAGTGCTTACTTCAGCCGTGAACTGGATTCTCGTCTTTCTTATAAAAGTCTTGATTATAATACGGATTATGGCAAATAATATCAAAGGCTTAACTTTATTAGGCTCTCACTTAATGCCAAGGAGACATGACGTATTCTTGGTTAATGATTCTCCATTACCTAAAGCAAATTATAAAAAAAAGGAAAAAAAAAAAAAAACGTCGATGGATTCTGATGCAAATATCATTCCCTCTCACTGTCACAAAGCGCATAGAGTCAAAGGGGGGAAAAAAAATAATCAAGGAAACCAGATAGATTCTGAGGCAAATATTATGCTCTTGCTTCTATACATAATTATTGTTACCTCAATGATAGAGAAGCTTTTGTACTAGGAGAGGGCAGAAAAGAATGCTCGTTTAGAGCGACCAAAGGTTACTAGGCTTCTTAATTTATTTCAATTTTTTGCGCTTCTGCTTTAGGAATTGGGACCACATTGCTAAGCAAACAGATATTACGGGAAAGGTTGCACTTCTGGTCAAGTACCTCTCCACATGTTTTTTTTTTCTTTTACTTCTATTTTTCACCATTAATTCTGAAATATATGTTAATGAGTTGCTTCTGAATTGCTCTTTTTATGACTTTTCAATTGTCAGAAGTTAGGAGTTTATAGTATATTGGTATAAGTGGCTAAATGGAGTAAATGCCTTATTTTTGTGCCCTCACGTTGATTTTTTTCTTTGAGAATTTTGCTCAATGAAGAAAATATTATCAAGAAAGCTTAAAACCAATCCCTCATTTTGTTTAAATTCACATATATATATATATATGCATTCCCTCGCACCCTTGTATGGATTCCATATTCATCAATCAGAAGGAGATGCAAGGCAAAAACTAGCATTATTATCTTCTTTAATTAATAACAACGTGTTAATACTTTACAGGAAGAGGATCTAATTATATTGCTCTTATTGCAATGCAAACGGGAACTGGATGTTGCAACTTCAATTATGAAGATGTCGGTAAGGATGGTGGGGCCAGATTGATAGGTAAACAAATTAGTACATATCTTATAGAAATAGAACGTCTTTGCCTTTTCTCATCTTCAATGTTTTTTCGCTGGATATATATATATATATATACACACATATATATATATATTAGGGATCATGAAACATATATAAACTGTGGCATTGAAAATTTTTTCCGGATAAATGCAATTTAGTTTCTAATTTTTTGAGCTAGTAAATCTGGTGACAAATAATTCCATTTTCTTGTCCTTTCTTTCTCAAAAAATAATTCCTCAGTTAGGTGGATATGTTTCAGACTTTATGTGCATTAAACAATAAAAAGAATCACAGATGTAAAAATCACTTTCGGGTTATTGCTTTATAAGATGCCATATTTTGGATATTATCTGCTTTCTAACACATAAAATGGAAAATGATAGAGTCAAGCTTGCCTACTTGAAGGTCTGCTTGACAATCACCAGATTATTTGTTTGAAATTCGTATATAAAATGGATAAAGATAGAAACATGACATATTTTAAAAAAAATCCGTCAATTTTTGACACGAGAAAAATAACTAAAAGTGAGATGAGACAAAAATATTTTCCTCAAACCTACCATGTCTGTCTGGTGCATCATCCAGCTCAGCTTTTCTTCCTGGGTCAGTTTTGGCTTGCATATAATTGGCAGTCCTGAATTTCAGATCTTACTTCTTGGGCTTCTGCTATCCCTTATCATTCATCCGTCCCGAATCAATTTAAACAACGAACCAATACTGAATGAGAAAGAAAGTGTAATCGGTGATTTTTCTATTTTGATTTGTTATTTTAGTACAAAATGTGTGGTTGTTCATGCATGTGTAATCACATAAAAGGCAACGAGCCAAAGTTGTTGTATAGTACAGGTACATACTTTGATATTCATAGTCACGGATGCCAGCTACTTCCTTTTTTGCTCCAAAATGTTGCTAAGCTACCGCTTGGAACCCCAGCCAGCTTTTCTGTTCTAGGAAACCCACAGACGCAGCAAAGCCCTTAAATAGCAATTACTCCTAACACAAGCTTTTTTTAGGCCAATGAACCTTTACATTGTTTGAACAGTTTTAGGGTAGGTCATTTGTTGTCTACCCACATGGCCTAGCTTCTTCTTCATTATTTTTGCCATTTTCAGTCTTGTCTAGTGATTTTATTTCTTTTTACACTGAGAGAAAGATATTTTACGTTTAGCATTAACAGGTAAGCACCCGACAAACTAAAGGGGAGAGTTAGTGGAGGATCACTTCTTTCATTTTTCTAAGTTTTAGAAGCATGTTGTCTGGATAAACTATTCATATGTTTAGGATGTGTTTGGTTGAGTAAAAAAATGAAATTATAGATAGAGGAGAGTGAAAAAGTAAAAAGAAAATAAATGTTGAGTATGTTTGGTTAAAAAAAGAAGTAAGATAAAAATAAATTAGAAAGATTATCATTTTATGTGTCTATTAATAAAAACTCCCAATTAAAAAGAAAAAAAAAAGAATAAGAGTGATGTGTGTTATATGGGTATATTTATAAAATTACCTATATTTTTAATTTTTTTTTATCTTAACTTCTAATGAGTATAATGATAAAATAATATGTTTTTTATTTTTGTCCTCTCATTTTTCAATTATACCTATCAATTAGAAAAAAAAAAAAAATTTTTCACTTTTTTATCTTTTTTATGAAGCACCCTAATGAGAAGAAAATTTTTTTTTTTTATACTTTTTATTTTTTTTCTTCTCTAATTTTTCATCTTTTCAAATTCTTTTTTACTCTACCAAGCCTTAATATGTCATGGGATGGGGTGGACAAGGCTTTGGATTAGTAAAAAACCACAGCCTGAACAGAATGATGTTAACACAAACCAAACTGAACCAACCTCAACTGAAGTTTCAAATTAAGTGTGCAACAAACATGATGGAAAAACTGCATGTTCCTTGAATGTTAAATTAATTTAAAACTGTGAAACAATGTGAAGTAACATGGCTAATATTTGAATAACCTGCCAAATTCATTTCTGGTGGGACTCACACTCATTTTGCCATTGTTCATGTCCGCGGTGGGATAGTAGTCTGTCGGTCCATAAACCTATTTTTGCGCAAACAGATCCATTAATCAGAGCCAGACATTGATGGTTTGACAAACTTGCCCTTCATTCTCTGGGTCAATTCTCAAACTGTCTGCTGGAATTGATATCCATTTATGTAACCATACTGCCTGGAAAATTCAAAGGCTGTGGGCTGATAGTAGCATATTTTTATTTCTCTTTTTTGAATGCAATCAATATAGGTTTTGACTCTTTAAACATTTGAATCATACGTGGAAAAAAATGGATTGCGTTTTGGGTTTTTAATAAAAATAGAAAAAAAAAATGCAGCAGCAATCACCATCACGCTATCAAGAAATATATGGTAGAATCCTACATTTCCTGGCCTTTTGTTGGCTTTCTTTCGGAAGGTAAAGAAAAGTGAAACAGCAAAGCTGGTTAAGTTTGGATCAATGTTACGCTCCTTATGTCTCTACCTTCGGCTTACATTCATACCCAAGATAAGGACATCATCAGCGGACTTAAATTCTACTCTCACGAGATTTTGAGGAGAAATTCAAATTCCACTAATTTAAGTTAGAAATAAATAAATATATAAAAATTAGAAAATAGAATACTTTTTTTTGCCACTTTTTTCTGCTTCTTTATTCTGTTTTGCAGTGTGTGGCAGACTAACAATTGTATAATTCAAGTGGTGTAAAAAGGCCCCCCCCCTCCCCTCCTCTCCCCACCTCTCTACGCTGTATGTCTTGGCACTTTTGGGGACTACAAATTCACACCCCACCCCCTCGCTTATCTCTCGTGTTCATTGTCCTCTCTCCCTTTTCTCTCCTCAAAATCCACCATCTCTGTTTTACTTCTAGTTTCATGTTTTTATGATCTTCTGCCTTTCGTTTCTTTAAACGTTAAACCAATATTCAATCATTCCAGGCCTTGGGATTTACCATTATGGCGACGATTGTTTGCCGCCAAGGCCTACAATCTTGTCTAGAGTCGCAGCTGGTTGAGCCGAGAGCACTGAGGCTAACGTTATCTTCAGCAAGACCTCACCTGTGTCAGCCTTTTGAGCTAGCAATTAAATCATGTTTCTTTGATTCGAACCCCAAGGAAGTTGAGGAGAAATGGTGCTATGAACAAGTTAGCAAGAAAATTGAGTTTGTTCATGATAAGCATGCTTCCTCGAAACCAAACTTGGGTGGCTGGAGCTTCCTCCAAGTTCTCTCCAATGGTCCCCAATCCTCAAAAGATCAGATAGAAGAGAAAGAGAACACTTATGTTCATCCTCTAGTCAGGCGTTCTCTGTCCAGACTAAGTGAGAAGAGTTTGGAAATTTGCACTGAGAATTTAGGTAATGAGACAGGCAGTGACATTTTTGAAGACAACATTTTCTCATTGTCTTCATCAGATTCTGAAGAAGGTGGAAATTCTCCAACGAGGAAGCAACACAAATGGCGTCAATTATTGGAAGCTAAGAAAGCGATTTATCGCAATTTTCCACCACCTCTGACAACGATAAGTGGATCAGAATCTCTTCAAGTTAGGCCCCACCGTGAAGACGGAAGATTGGTAATCAAAGCCATCAAGGCCCCATCAAAAAACACTCTCTTTCAAGCTGAAAGAAGCAATGGCCGCCTTCGGCTGTGCCTTTTGAAAGATGCTACTCCAAGCTTTGACTATGAAGAAACAACCGACAAAAAAAGCAAAGCAAGCAGCGAAGACAACAAAGAATTCGAGTTTGAAAATGATAGCAGCTATGAAGCCGAGGAAGAAGGGGAAGAACAAGGAGGTACATACTTGGAGGAGGGAATAATAGATGAAAAAACCGTTGATGTCGGAGGTGAAGAGGGAACGAAAGAGTTCCAAAGGCATGGCAGGCGCAGAGGCAGAGGAGGGAGGTGCAAAGAAGCCGGTGAACATGAAAACAAAGGATTGTTAAATTTGGAGCCCTTTTGTGTGGCTACTTCCTAAAGTTTTATTTTGGATCTCTGTCCCTATAAATCAAACTCCCTTCCATATCTTCCAGTTTGTTCCGCTGTCTTTTTGTCTCTTTTTTTTTCTCCTCTGTTTCAGCGTTCAAGGAATGTTGTTTGTGGTAGGTGGTTATTATCGTTTATTTGAAGATGCTCTCTCTCTCTCTCTCTCTCTCTCTCAGAGTCTAAATATAAAACACATACATCCCTCGTTTCTACTTTAAACGGATACATGAAGACAAAGACATGGACGCTTGATGTACATATAGAAAACACGATGATGATCAATCATTTTAACTAGAGGAGAAAATAAAATTTTGAAACTCCAAAAATATGAGAGGATGGGAACCGACCCTGGATATCGTATTGTATACATGCAAACAATAAGATCGATTTACACTACTGCAAAATTATTTAGTTTTGTTGACATAGGCTGGTTTAGTCATTGATTATTTATTAACACTTTGACAAACATTAAGGTTTGAATCTCATCAGTTCTCACTTAATAGGCAAGGACAAAGTTAAAAATTTTGTGTTGAAGAATTGGAATCAAAGCATAAATTTTTGGAAACCAAAAATAAAATTTTTAATATTTTTACCTTAAAATTTTTAAAATTAAAAAAAGTTCGAGAGCTGAAGGCTGCCGAGGCCCTTGCCAGCCCCCTATCTCCGCCTTTGTTGATAGGTGATATACTAATCTGTAAGGATCTGTATTAGGTCTTTTAGCTTGCCTTCATCCCATACTAGAGTAGCTTCCCTACACTTAAATTTTACCTCACTGAAAAAATGATTAGCCTTACACATTTTTATAATTTCATATTAAATTAATATTTAAATAAATTAATTATTGAATTTAATAATATAATAAAACTCATTATAAAATTTCAAATCGATACGATATCTACACATAATAATTTAGAATATTACTTTTATATATACTTAATCGTTAAAATTTTTTTACATCAAATAAATAGTTAAAATTTTAGTTTATTTAAAATTTGACGTGTTTGATTTATATGAATAAAGTATGAAATATGACATTCAAAATGATAAAAAAAATTATGAAAGCATGTAATAATTTTTAAATATGTATATAATTTATACATATAATTTTAAAAGTATCTACATAGTTCTGAACACTGGCATGCATGATTACTCTGAGATATTTGCAGAGAAAAAATAATATATCGTTCTATTTTTTTTACATATATTGAGAAAAATCTTATATTTTGTAGGATATGATCTTATGTATTCCTCAGGAGAGGTCAAAAATAATATATTCTAGAATGTGTCTTTTGAGATGCTTCGAGAAATTAGGTTAAAAATGTACTATAGATGCAATGATCCAATTTTTACATAAATTTAAAGTTAAAATTGAACTATGCAAAATTTGAATGAATTAAGACGTAATAGGGAAAAATTAATAAAAAAGGACATAATGCAAAAAATAGTATGAATATGACACATACATGAATGAGTTAAAATCTATATAAAATTAATTATTAATATGTAAAAATTTATAATTCTTGAAACACAGAAAAAATAACATGAACAAGATATAAGCATATAATTTTTTTTCTAAATTGAATCATTAAAATAAATTATATAAAATATAAGAGGAATTGAGATACAAATTAAACGACTATGACAAAATATGTAAACCATGAGAACACAAACACACATACACGAATATGTCAAAAT
>JAQSVH010196908.1:0-16799 GCA_029448705.1 Adansonia digitata | reverse complement strand
CCACCATTGATCAAAAACTCAATTTTAGCTCGCTTCTTTATATCAAAAAAAGGATCAAAACCTATGTCAAATTACGATTTTAGACTTTTGAATTAATTATAACATTTTTTTGAAGTCTAAATTGGATCAAAAAAGGTCAATATCACATCATCACCCTAATCCCTAGCTTGTTAACCAATATCACCATCAGCCACCCTATTTGTTGGAAAATCATTTCAACATTTAAACCAGCCACCCTATGCCCATCACATTGGCAATAACTCCCTATAGCCACCCTATAGCCATCAAGCTAACACCACATTGTCCCCCTTAAGAAATGACCAAAAACATCCAAATTGGCTCCAAAATGCTGGTATAAGTAAACCACTTCTATCTTAGCTAAAAAAGGTTAAATTCCAACTCATTTTCACTTCCACAACACATTCACACATCAAAAAACCAAATCCCATAGCTCTTTACTTAGCACCCAAAAACAACCCAAAACACTCATTTTCAACCACCACACATTCTTAAAAATCACCCTTATCCATACCAGAACCAAAACCTCATTATTTCTCTCATTTCCTTGGTTATTAACAACAAGGAGAGGAGGGAATTTCAAGCCATCTCTACTACTCCAATATTTGGCCAAGAAATGAAGTTTTATTGGTATAACTTCTCACTTTATCACTTTCATTTTCTATTTTTTAGCATTTTCATCATTTTAGTGAGCTCTCCATGTTTCTATCACCCTCTTAGGATTATCATGCATTATTGTGGTTTTGGGTTGTGGTAGTTTAAGATTTGGATGCCTTAATGCCCCTTTGATTTGGAAAATGCCTCATTTCATCCTCATTATTTTGATAGCTTTTGCTCATGCATTTTATATCATATCCAAGCATCTCATTATCCTTTATCCATGTATGAATCATTAGCCTAACACATTTCAAGCACATTTATTTATTAACTTGCATGAATCGTTACGATTTTTAGCATCCATAACATTTTCTTGTCATAATGAATAACACTTTCTTTGTTTAAACCATTGGTAAAGCTAGCATCCCCATTCATTTTATGTGCCATGCCCTTGTATGTTTGTTGTCTTCCCCTTGTCAAAATGCATGTTTGATGGTTATCAAAAAAACTAATTTTCAGAACTCCCCAAGCTAAGCATGTTAACCTCAACCAATGAGGATTAACATGGATTTATCATTTTCCTTAAAGTTAGCAAAATATCTTAGGAAAAAATAAGTTTTTCTTGATTAGGAATCTTGGTTAAACAAGTTCAAATCTTTTGATTTTGAAACAAAAATGGCCTTACAATTATTCCCTAAATGTTTGTACCTTGTTTGCATCTAAATTGTAAGTGGCATGATCAACGGGTTGTTTCATCATCCCAAACTACTCTGAGGCTGTGCAAATGAGTTCGTGACACTCTTACCATTCTTTCCCTTGAGTCATAGACGTCTGAATGTCAATGACTTAAGTCCAGACCCATAAACATAAAGAAAATAAGAAATACCCCATGCTTTGCTTTGTCCCCTATTATTGGTTATGGTCAAAATTGAGTTGCATTCCCGAATTTCATCTCGAGACATTCTAATGTCTCCGTATCACCCCGATCAGCCTCAAGAACATGGTTTGACCTCTCACAAGCTTATATCAAGGCATAAACACATTTGACATCTTTACCATCCTCATTCACAATAATTTCTTTTGCTAAAAGTCATCAAAATGCTCACTTATTTTCTAAATCATAAGGTTCTACTAACTTAATCTTTTTTCAAACTCGAAAGAGTGTCAGATATGTCACTTTTGGGATACTTTAATCCCGATCTTTGGAGGGGATACTCCAACCTCGCTCTTTAAAATTATCAAGATTTAAAAATCATTCTTTATCAAAATGATTTCTCATCCATGGGGATACTCCAAACCCGACCTTTTGAAGGGATATTCCTACCCCGTTTCTTAAAATTGTTAGGATTTAAAAATCTTCCTTTGTCAAAAATTTTTACCATTCACGTGGATACTTTAACCCTATCTTTTTGAGGGGATACTCCAACCCTATCTTTCAAATATAATTAATCTTTTTTTCCTTCTTTGATTTCCATGAATACATCAAACAAACCTCGTTTAATTAAGAAACCTAGATGCATCTAAAAAATTATCGATTCGGATATTCTCAACTAATGATGCCAATTGCAAGATAAATTCCAATAGTCCATTCCTTTTCTTTATCATTGCATTGAATGATCCATGTTATGTTGCTTCATTTATTTTCTTACTAACACGATTTCTTTGTGATGATTATAAGTATTTATGTTTTCAAAACATTTCAAATAAAATAAAGGTAATATTCTACGTGGGTATCTCTCCAGTGCCCAAAGCAGAACATTCCATTTTCAAAGTAAAATCTAGAGGTCATTTTATTGAAAATCTCTATCATTCCCATCTTTCCAGGGCACATATGAGATTAAATCTTTTTTATTAAGTGTTGGATTTGTATTTCTGTAAGATTCATGCATTACAAGAGGGTTATATCGAAATAATGACAAGCTAAGATCGAAGGAATCAAAACTGAGATAAGACATAGCTAGTAAGGTATCGATTTTGGGTGTCGTGAAGAGGTTCATACCTCATCACGTGTAACCAACCCCTGAACCCAAAGGCAAATTTTTGCATTACGTAGGCCACGAGATCGTTGTTTTGAGTTTCATAACTCAAAACATAGGTTTAAATAGGCATTGGGTCATGCTTAGCCTGAAATGATCGGTGGCGACTTTAACCATTGGCCATTTTGTGATGGTCATCTGAAACTAATAAGATGAGTGATTCATCTTATGGTCCCCCTCACGTATCATAAGTCAAGAATTTGTACATTCTTGTTCTCATCACATCATGAAAGAATAGTCTCAGTCAAGAAGACATTTCCAAGTCAGGAATATATTTTAAGTTGTGCGTACCCATAGATACGTGAGGATTCACTCTGGGGTACGTTGCGACAACATGGTCACTCTATCGAGGACTGTATAAAGAGTTAGGCCAATAACTAGCCATGTCTTATTGGGTTCCTAGTTCTTTCAATCTTTAATCATTATTTAACCTGACCCTTTTTTTTCATTTGGTTAATTAATCTTTTGTTTGATGTGATTATCAAGATTACCTTATTTTTGAATAGTCATTAGTTTAATCAAAATGGTAATATGAAAGTAAACAAAAAGGTTTGATTATTTGCCTGTCACACACTGCACACTTGCATGTGCATTAGTGTCTCGCCAAACTCCATGGCATGGTTACAACCTAATCATTAGAAGGAAGTGAGCTATCTGCCTTTGTGAGTAACCCTCCACATAGGCATGGCAATAACTTTCCAGATGTAAATTACCTATGTCTCCCATGAGTAATCTTTCGCATTTGCATAGGGAAATACATCCAAGGGATCAAACCCGTTCCACCAAATCCACAATGGGTCTAAGATCGGGGTTCCTTGACTATCCTTACCAGACGGTGGAGTAATTCGAATACCTATTTAGGCATTAACTTAAACCTCATATAGTGAGCCTTACGAGCTAAACCATGTCAAAACACACTAGAATGCTGCTAAAATACCCGGAGAATAGGGTCACTCGGGGAAACATTCCTAACCTTTATGCTTAATTACCATAATTATATAGGTGCCAATGAGTATACAATTGTCACCCATATTTGCATTTTTACCTTTTATCAAGGCATGCCATCATGCTGCTGGAATGACAGTTAACCTTTGTATAAATAAATGACCGTAAACAAAAACCATTATTCACAATGTTTGTAAGCCATTATGCTGTCTGAGTCATGGCTTAACGCGTATCCACAGTAGTGGTGATGAACTAATATTGCTACTAGTCATTAGGTTTCCATCAAAATAAGATATTACGTCACCTCATGAAGGGCATATCACATCCTGGTATGCTGAAATACTATCTGTTTCTCATCTGACCACCTTGGTTAACACATGTTATGACTTTTTTGTTCTGATGTTCTTAAATTCTTTGCTTCCTTACATTATTTGTCTCCTATATGTTCCACTAACTTATTTTCCCTTTGTTTATGTTTTGATGCATGCATCATTTCATCATAACCATCATGACTATTGGGACAATTGTTCTGGTTCAATGTTCAGCAAGGGGCATCATTTATGGAGTAATAGCTTGTCTCAACATTGAGTCCTTTAAAAATGTCAAAACATGGTCAGAAGGTCGCCAATGTTAAGACCAGGACATCCTAAAGCCTAACTACATCTCAAAAATGTATGAAGAGATTAAGATCGATTTCTATTAGAATGATTGTCAGGAACTAAAGCATATTTGGGACAATTGCGATAGCAACGCGAAAGAAACCTTTATTAAAAAGTATAGGGATATAGCTCTCTTACTTCGAGTTCAATTAGATGATGGCTTGCTACAAGCAGCGACACAGTTTTAGAATCTGGCCTACCGATCCTTTACCTTCAACTAGCAGGATTTAGTCCCTACCATTGATGGGTACATAGCCCTGCTCAACATAGAAAAGGCCAAGTCAGATCGATTTTACTAGAAGGCACTAATGCCTCTTCTGTTCAAGAAGAGGTTGAGGTAAATTCTTGGAGTCATAGAAGCATGGGTTACCAGTCATGTTAAAGTAAAAGAGAGTAGCAAATGCATCTCTTGGGCCAGCTTGAAAGAGGCAATGGTAAGTATTTTTGATAAAAAAAAGCTCAAGATATTTATGCTCTGGCAATCTACAGTTTCATTATATTCCTAAAGACTTTGGGTTATGTAGAGGCAGCAGTCACAGATTTCTTTTCTCGCTTATGTTGCAACATTAACCTTGCTTTCGCCATTATCTTCGAAATCATCTGTGCCTTTAGCTTTTATAAAAGAATAGGAATAGAAAGGTTTATCGGGTGTGCCCCATTGCTCTAGATATGGCTCCTAGGTCATCTTTGTGTTAGGAAAGGGAGAGTCAGGCAAAGTGCCTTCTTTAAGATCAATCCTCTTTCCACGGCATTAGAAGAAGAATGTCATCAGGATAAGACAAAAAAGCATTGGGTCAAGGAATTACGAAATGTAGAGGAAGAAATCATGTAGAAAGCCTTATAGCTGTTCCCTCAGTCGATTGTGTACAGACGTGGAGACTACATTTGTGTGCCACTCCTGGGATTATGGGGAAATACCAATTATGCTTCTCTTTTGGTGTTGCGTCAGTTTCAGTGCTAGCAATTCATCCCATTCTTCAAAGACTTGGGACATTAAGATTTTGAATACGGAGAGCCCAATTATAAAGCAAAAGTCCAGTTAGCTTTCCAAGCTTGGAAGAAGATACATTGTATGGAAAGATACTGGAGATGAAGCCCCACTATGCCTGGATATAAAGAATGGGGACTGCACTCTATCAACGATCTATTGCCACCACCCAACTTCGGGATACTGCACATCCCAATAGAGGAACCACTTTATGAGATCGAGCTACTTAAGAGGGAGTTTAAACGAGAAAAGGCATCCTTTGCTACAAAAATCTCTCGACTTAAGGAGGGAAAAGGCCAGCTAAAGATGATATCTATCTTAGGAGCGGTGAAATGATTGAGTCATTAAAGAAAGGATCGCTTCAAAGATGACCTTGAGAGCTTGACCAAGGATTATATGACACTTAGAAAGGATAACAAGTCTCAGCTTATTGGCAAGACATCAATCGAATGGGAAGTGAAAGTCACCACTCTCAATCATGAGCTGAATTAGCAAAAAGAGGAAATCAAAACCAACAAAGAAATGTTCATGAAGGCATGTGCTCTTGCTTCCACCAACCAGCGAAAGAATCAAAGACTCAAAGCCCAAATGCAAGATGCGAAAGCTACTAGGGTTGAAAATGAAGCCCTCATTCATAGAATCCAAGAGTTAAAATAGTCTCTTCAGGATAATCAAGGTCATATTGATGAACTAACAAGGGCTTTCGAGCAACGTGAACCAGATTGGCAAGCGACAATCGAGCAAGCACATTTTAACTACCAAGAACAACATTAACACCTCGCTTAACAAGTTTAAATGGCTCAATGAGAGGTGGATGACATGATTGAGGTAGTTCGATCTATAAGGCGAGACATTGCACCTATTGGAGATTATAAGTAATGACTTTAAGGTTTTCTTGATCATGTGATTACATAATGTAATCATGTTGATACTTTTAGATGTAATCATGTCATAAAAGAAAAACCCTTTGTGATTCAATGAATGATGTCATTGATGAAGTTGTTCCAAGAATCAATTGTCTCCAATGCATATGCACATTTAATTTCACGACTTTTCATTACACTTGTATCAATCATTCATTATCTTAACTCATCATTACATTATAAATGCTCATCAATAAATACATTTAAAAAAAAAGTCTAATATAGGAATTGGACCACAAAAGTGCAAGGGATTCCAAAGTCAATTAGGAACATGGAACCTTACATTACGCACCACTACAACACACAATGCTATGGCAAAATCATGGAAAGTGATCATGGAGCTCATATTAAGCAACTTGAGCTAATGGTTAAGGAATCACGAGACTAGATGCTTCGTTAGCAATAAAAAATACAGAATCAAATTGCAAAACTTATGGAACTAATGACCACCTCTGTGAAAGAAAAAAGACAAGTCAGCATTGCTGAAACAAGGAACGATCCTCTCAACACTGAAAGTCCTCCTGTTAATAATCCAAAACCTGTCCAAAGGGAAATTGGTCAAGAACAATAGCCCGCTCTTACACCTGTTGCTCAGGCTTTGCCAGTCATCTACCTTAATCACATTGCAGTAGGTCAATTCATTCTCGATACTCAAGGGGTGAATGCAAAAGTCTCATCAGTAGATCCAATAACACTTGACCATGAGGAACCAGAGAAAATAAAAGGTCAAAAGAGCACCATGACTGCAGCAGAAATGAACAAATTCTAGCTACTAGAAAAATGCCTCCAGGCTATTGAGAGGAGTGACAAGTTTAGAGCTCTTGATGCACAATCGCTGTCTTTGGTGCCTAACTATGTCATTCCCTTAAAATTCAAAGTCCCAGAGTTTGAAAAGTTTAATGGAACCACTGACCCTTCTGTCCATATTCGAATGTACCTACGAAAGATAGCTAGGTACGAGAAAGATGAAAGCCTCCTCACCCATTGCTTCCAACATAGCCTCATTAGGGCAGCAGCTTGATGGTATATCAAGCTAGACAATGTGAAAATCCAATCATGGTCTGACTTGGCTAAGGCTTTTCTGAATCAATGCCAGCATGTGTCAGATAGGCGCTAGATTAACTTTCCTTGATGAATTTTGAGAATAGATCCACTGAAAACTTTAGGCAATATGCCCAAAGGTGGAGAGAAGAAGCAACCCTAGTCTAGGCTCCCCTTACAGAAAAAGAGATGACAGTCACTTTCATCCATACCTTATGCGCTTCTTATAATAAGAAGTTCATAGGAAATGCCACCAAGAAATTTGCAAACCTAGTTCTCTCTGGAGAAATGATTAACGCAGCCATTAAGAGTGGTAGAATGTTAGCTATGGAAACATTTGGATCAAGCAAGAATATTGCCAGTAAAAAAAACAAAAGAGAGGCTAATCCCATAATTTATTCTAGCTCATCTCAGCCAAAATGGCATCAAATACTAGACCTTCACTACCTAAGCATGCTGTATTCTCACCTTATCACCATCCCTCTCAGCCAATTAATGCCATAACCTACAACCCATCTTTTACAATCCTATCTAACTCACCATAAAGCTACTTTCCATAAGTTCACGAAAATACTAATTGAGCAACCAATAATGCAATCATGTGTAAATTAACAAAGACAAAATTTTGATCCCATCCCTATGACCTATAAGAAGCTCTACCAGACCTTACTCCAAAATCATTTAGTGGCCCCAATATATGACCCAGAAAAGAAGCCACCATACCCGCAATGGTATAACCCTAACGCCCACTGTGAATACCATGATGAGCCAGTAGGGAATGACATTGAGAGCTGCATATCTTTTAAACGAAATGTGCAAAATCTAATTAACTCAAAAGTCTTGCAGTTCAGGATGAACCAAGGACCAAATGCTGCTACCAATCCTTTATCAAACCATACTAAGCTAGCTACAAACATGATCGACATTAAGAACAAATATGAAGTAAAGGCAAGGATAGAGGATGTAAGGATGCCCATGTTCTTGGTCTGGCAAGCATTGATTCAGCTCGGGTTGCTTAACGAACAAAAAAATTTGAAGACAGTGCCATAACTTCTGTGACTTCCATATAGATATAGGTCATACCTTACAAACATGCAGGGAGTTTAGGTCTATGGTTCAAAGAATGATGAATAAAGGTCAGATAGAATTCTATCATAAGATTACGCCTACTGCAAAATCTATCAATATGATAGGAGATGAAACCATGTAGCCATCTTATGGGAAAAATCAACCCCTCATTCTTTATAGTAAGTCAAGTCCTAAAGTCAGTTCTTCGATAACTACACCAAAGTTGGTTGTGGAAGCACCAAAACCATTCTCGTATAAGAGTGACAAAGCTATCCCATGGAAATACAAGAATCAGGTAGTGATGATCGGAGAACTAACTCCCTCAACTGCTGCAATAGAACTATCAGGAGTTAGTCACCTAACCCATAGCGAAAGGTGTTATGCACCCCCCAACTCAAGAAAAATAGAAGGTTGATGCATCTCCAAGCACCAGTACCACTCAGGCCTAAGCAAAGAATTTTAAGCCCAAAAAGGTCAAGGAAGCAGTGAGTGAAAGAGAAGCCACAGAGTTTCTCAAGTTCAGCAAGCACAGTGAATACTGCATTGTGGATCAATTAAGCTAACAACCCACTAAGATTTTTATGCTATCTCTGCTTCTTAATTTAGAGGTTTATCGAAATGCATTACTGATGGTGCTAAATGAAGCATAAGTGCCCCCAAATGTCTTTATAGATAAGTTGGATCGGCTAGTGAACAACATCATGGCTGATAATTATATATCCTTCACTGATGATAAGATCCCACCTAGAGGTAAGAATAGTTGTAAAGCTCTGTATATCATTACCTATTGTAAGGGACGCATTTTGCCTAAAGTACTTATATATAATGGCTCAGCCCTTAATGTCATGCCTATGACTACATTAAGTAAACTCCCTTTTGATTAGTCTAACATCAAAAGTGGCCACACCATAGTCTGAGCTTTTGATGGAATGCGTCATGGAGTAATTCCAGATAGGCCCATGTACATATGAAGTGGATTTTCAAGTTCTGGATATTAATCCTCTTACAACTACTTATTAGGTACGCCATGGATACACTTCGTCGGAGTCTTTCTATCCTCTCTCCATCAGAAACTCAAATTTGTGATAGATGACAAAGAAGTCACCATCAGAGCTGAAGAACAAATGATCGCCACTACCTTTACTGAGGATATCTACATAGAGCCTAATGAAGATGCACCAAATTCATCATTCCAATCCTTCGAGTTTGTCAATGCGATATTTATTAGAGAAGGGTTACCAATAGTTGAACCCCACCTGTTAAAGAGTGCCCACTCAGGTTTGAAAATGACTGTTGGCAAAGGTTCCAGTATTGGAAAAGGGCTTGGTAAGAATTTACAAGGGATGGCCTAAGCCTTACAGGTCACCACTCAAGCCAACAAAAAAGCCTTAGGATTTAAGGCTAATACACACTCAAGAAAGCAGCAAGAAAAGAGGATCTTTAACCAGGAGATAACACGATCATTAGGTCAAAAGGGAAAGCCAAAGCCGACAATGTTTCCATCTTTCCATGAGATACTTTATTTGGGAGGATGAATTGATCCAAGCCAATTGGAAGAGCAAAAGGCTAAAGACGTCATGGTCATCTTAAATAGGGCACTTAACATCCTCTATCTCCAAGATACCGAGCCATAAAATTTGTGTCCTTCCATTAAGACCTGATTTTGATGATAGGGTCATGAGGGAAGCCCTTGCACTTTTCTTGTCCCTTTCATGTAATGTCAAGAAATGAAAACCTACCTCGCCCAAAGGCAAATAGGTGCCCTATGCAAGGGGTATTTTTTTTGTCAAACATTATCAATGAAATGACTTTTACATATATCATTCCATATTATGTATCATTTTTCAACCTTTTCGTCTTCATTACTCTTTTGCCCTTATTTTTATCCAAATCCCTTAGTTGTGTGTGTGCCTTTTGCAATGTTTATTTATTTGCCCTTTTACATGTCCTAACGATAGTGACATAGATATGTCTGATGGTTTTTTAGAGATCAATTTTGAACAATCAATTTGCACTAGTGAAGTCGATCCTGACGAAGATTTTGAAGAAAGCTCCGTACCATCAAACCTTCTACGATTAGTTAATTAAGAGGACAAGGAGATCATGCCCCATAAATACCCAATGGAAGTAATAAATCTTGGTACTCAAGAGGATCGAAAGGAGGTTAAAAATCAAAACCTCAATAATGTTGACAACTAAGACCAGGATGATAAACCTACTTCAAAAATATCAAGATGTATTAGCTTGGTCATATCAAGACATGTCAAGACTAGACACTGATATACTGGTCCACAAGCTTCCCATCAAGCCTGGATGCAAACCAATCTAGGAAAAGTTAAGGAGGATAAAGCCAAAAATGCTTCTTAAAATTAAAGAGAAATTCAAGAAGTAGTTTGATGCAGGGTTTATTGGAGTAGCCAAATAGCTAGAATGGGTTGCCAATATAGTCCCATCTTAAAGAAAGATAGCAAAGTATGAATGTGTGTTGATTATCAGGATTTGAATTAAGCTAGCCCCAAGGATAACTTCCCACTACCCTATATCGACACTTTGGTAGATAACACGGCTAAGAATTCTTTGTTCTCTTTCATGGATGGATTCTCAAGCTACAACCAAATCAAGATAGCACCCGAAGACATGGAGAAAACAACTTTTGTAACCATGTGGGGGACATTTTGCTATAATGTCATGCCCTTCAGACCCAAAACTACTAGGGCAACCTATTAATGGGCCATGGTAGCCCTTTTCCATGACATGATGCACAAAGAAATTAAGGTTTACATTGATGACATGATTGCCAAGTCAACAAAAAAAGATGAGCATGTCATAGACCTTCAGATACTTTTTGAGCAGCTATGAAAATTTTAAGTCAAATTGAATCTTGCTAAGTGTACCTTTGAAGTCTCTTCGGGTGAGCTTTTAGGCTTTATAGTTAGCGAAAAAAGGATTGAAGTTGACCCAGACAAAGTTAAAGCCATTTAAGATATATGACCACCTCAAACCCAAAAGGAAGTGAGAAGCTTTTTGGGAAGACTGAACTATATTGCTAGATTCATATCCCAGCTCATTAACAAATGCGACCCTATCTTTCAGCTCCTTCGTAAACAAAATCCAGGAGAGTGGAATGAGGCATGTGAAGCCCTTGATAAAGTCAAACATTATCTATCAAGCCTGCCAGTGTTGGTACCGTCAATGCCTAGTCGACCTTTAATCCTTTACTTGGTACTCTTTAACAAGTCTATGGGTTGTGTATTAGGGCAGCATGATGAGTCAAGAAAGAAGGAACAAGAATCTACTACTTAAGCAAAAAGTTCACAAAATGTGAGTATAGTTACTCCACAGTCGAGAAGTTATGCTATGTTTTAGTGTGGACAGCTAAAAGACTTAAGCAGGACATGTTGTATCACACCAGATGGTTGATTACAAAGCTTGATCCTATCAAGTATCTATGCGGAGCTCCTGCACTATCAGGAAGGCTAGCTAGATGGCAAGTCCTGCTTTCTAAATACGACATTGCCTACGCTAGTCAAAAGGCCATCAAGGGTAGTGCGATAGCTGACTTTTTGGCAAGTCGAGCAGCAGATGACTATGAACCCTTAAGTTTTTACTTCCCAGATAAAGATCTAATGTGCATTTTTGAAGACGAAGATGCCTCTAACAAAGATCAATCCTAGAAGATGTATTTTAATGAAGCATCAAACGCTCTAGGACATGGAATTGGGGTAATATTGATGTCACTCGATGAAAGTCATTATTCGTTCATAGCAAGGCTAAAATTTGACTACATGAATAATATCGCAGAATATGAAGCTTGTGTCATAGGGCTTCAAGTAGCCATTGAGAGGGATGTTAAGATATTATAGGTGTTCAATGATTCAACCCTAGTCATCTACCAATTGAAAGGAGAGTGGCAAACTCGTGATGCCAAGCTGATGTAGTATGGGAAGTTGATAGTAGAGCTCAAGAAAGAATTTGATGATATTAGTTTTTAACACTTACCTTGAGAAGAGAACCAGATAGCGGATGCTTTGGCTACCTTGTCATCCATGTTTAAAGTCAACCAAGAGTCAGACATTGTTCCTATCCAGATGAGCATCTACACAACTCCAGTTCATTGTGTCAAAAAAAAAAGAAGGATGGACTACCGTGATACTATGACATCCTTCGTTACATCAAGGATCAACAATATCCCAAACATGAAATCGAGACTAATAAAAGGACTATCAGAAGGCTAGCAATGGGATTTGTTCTCGATGGAAAAATCTTATACAAAAAGAGCACGATCAAGTATTGCTCAAATATGTTGATACCCCTAAAGCCAAAAAGATCCTCGAAGAAGTTCATGAAAGGATTTATGGCACACATGCTAATGGACATTGGATGGCCAAGCAAATCATGAGAGTGGGTTATTATTAGTTGACCCTCAAGAGAGACTGCATCAATTATCCCCAAAAATGCCATAAGTGTCAAATCTATGTTGACAAGATCCATGTCCCTATGGCTCTTCTTCATGTAGGGCATGGACGTGATCGGGCCAATCACCCCTAAAGCTTTCAATTGGCATTGTTTTATCTTGGTAGCAATTGACTATTTCACCAAGTGGGTAGAGGCTGCGTTGTATGCTAATGTCACTAGATTTATCATTTATAAGTTTGTCAAGTGGGACATTACCTATAGATATGGCCTCCCAAACCAAATCATCATAGATAACGCAAGCAACTTCAACAATAAAATGATGCAAGAGGCCTGCTCACAGTTGAAGATCTAGCATCATAATTCTATCCTTTATAGATGATAGATCTAGCCCAAAGATGAATGCGGCAGTCGAGGCAGCCAACAAAAACATTAAAAGAATACTTGAAAAAATAGCCTAGACTTACAAAAACTGGCATGAGAAGCTATTCTTTACACTTTATGCCTACCGAACCTCAGTTCACACTTTCACGGGTGCTACCCTATTTTCTCTAGTCTATGGGATAGAAGCTGTATTGCCTATCGAAGTTGAGATCTTTTCTCTCATAGTCTTGATGGAAACCAAACTTGAAGAATCTGAATGGGTCAAGAACAAATATGACCAGCTCAACTTCATCGAGGAAAAATGCATGAAAACCATCTGCATGGTTAAATGTATCAAAAATGCATGATTTGAGCCCACGGCAAAAGATGCGTCCACGATAATTTCACCCAGGCGAATTGGTATTAAAGAAGATCCTCCCAATTCACAAAGATGCACGGGGTAAGTAGACCCTTAATTAGGAAAAACCGTATGTCATGAAGCAAGCCTTCTCTAGAGGTGCCCTAATCTTATCAGAAATGGATGGTAATGTCTTGCCCAACCCAATCAACTTAGATTCTATCAAAAAATATTACACATAGAGGGCAAAAACCTAAAAAGGCATATTTCTTCAAAAAAAATAATAAAAAAAAAGGAAAAATCAAACCAAAAACAAAAAAACAAATGAAAGAAAACAAAAAAAGGTCCAGGTGAAAATCTGAAAAGGGCATCTATGCAGCCAACCCAACTATAGTTGAAAACCTACAAGGGCGACTTGAGAAAATCAATTTTGATGTGGTATGAACTGAGATTACCTACAAGACAATGCAAAGTAATCCTAGAGATCTTTCGAAGATCTCATGCTAGGCATAGTCATTGTTCAAGAAAGATTCTAAAAAGCACTTAAAGAACATCCATGTCATGACTGTTAGAGGCATCTCTTACCCAAAAGATCATCTGTCTCGCTACCCTATCAATTGCTTGTCAAATAATATATTGAGTTATGTCTCTTTGTTGTCATGAATAAATATTGCCTTATTTTTTTTAGCCTCTCGTATAATTCATATTGCACTTGTCATTTAACTGATAATGTTTGATAATCAATTGAAATATGCACCAGGACATCTTGATATTACATCGAAAGGAAAAGAAAAGCATAGGAAACTCTGCTCATACCCTGATCATCAAGATCATGCACTTTTCATATCCAAGCACCCACTTGGCATGACCATACACTAGACCATTTCTTGTTCTCACAAGCCACATCTTAAGAAAAACCATTTTAAGCTAACCAAAAATTGACCCATACATTCTATCAGAATCCTATCAAAACTAGAGACATCAACCTAATCAGGCAAGCAATCTCCAAATTGTTGACAATGCCTTCTATTTGTCAGGAACATGATTGAGCACTTCGAATCGAGAAACACAACAGTCCAAGTTCTTAAGACTAAATTTTTGGTCATATCCCTAATGGAGCTGGGATAACCTATAACCCCTAGCAGAATTAGGAAAATTTTTGCCTATTGTCACATCAAAGACAAATTGCCATCCCTAAGAGAGTCTGAATGACATACAAAAAAAACTACAACTATCTCCTATATTAGACTTCACATCATGGAATCATGATAGCATTCCACATCACACATTCACATTACTATCTTACATCATCATTTTTACAATATCACTTCAAGCCAGGTTTGCTGAACCTTCAAAGAATTCCTGGTAAGAACTCTAAGCTTCAAAAACCAAGTAAGGTCTTTTTTTCTCATTACCTCATGTCAAAACCCTTTTTATCAAGCAACTACTGTCAAAGTGCTAGTGTTAAGAAATTATTGTCTATAAACTATAGTAAAAAGCTTTTATTGAGAACATTTGTTAGAAGCTTTATCAAGCATTTTGTCAAGAACTAGTGTCAACCCTGTCATTAGGAAATTTTTTCATGAACTTTTGTTAAGAAACACTTGCATTAGAAGTTTTTATCAAAAAAACGTTGTCAACACCTCTTTAAAACCCATAAATCAGTGGCACCCCTTAAAGCCCACAAGTCAGTGGCACCCTTTAAAAGCCCACAAGTTAGTGGCACCCTTTTAAACCCCACATGTCAGTGGCACCTCTTCAAAGCCCACATGTCAGTGGCACCCCTTAAAAGCCCATATGTCAGTGGCACCTCTTCAAAGCCCATATGTCAGTGCCACCCTTTTAAGCCCGCAGTCCGTGGCACCCCTTAAAAGCCTATAAATCAGTTTCACCATTTTAAAGCCTATATATTAGTGGCACCCCTTAAAAGCCCACATGTTAATGGCACCTCTTCAAAGCCCACATGTCAATGGCACCCTTTAAAAGCCTACATGTTAGTGGCACCCTTTTAAGCCGACAAGTTAGTGGCACCCTTTAAAAGCCCATAAGTTAGTGGCACCTCTTTAAAGCCCGCAAGTGCCTTAAAAGCCTATAAGTTAGTGGCACCTCTTTGAAGCCCAATTGTTAGTGGCACCCTTTTTAAAGCCCACATAAGTTGGTGGTACCTAAGTTTAAATCAAAGCCCATACAAGCAGGTGGCACCCAAGTTTGAGTTAAAGTCCGTACAAGTTGGTGGCACCTTAGTCAAAGCCATACAAGCTGGTGGCACCAAGTTTAACTCAAAGCCTGTACAACCTCGTAGCACTTAAGTCAAAGTCTACACAAGCTGGTGGCATCCACATCAAAAATCCACGTTACCCTGTACCTACCTAAGGGGGTCAAACCTTAGAGAACCTAATCCTAGTGTTCTAAGGAATGTTAGACCACCTCGGACAAAATAGAGTCTATTTGTCTTTGCCCTATTCTTCATTCTTAGCAACGGTCAAAGAGGGGCAGCTATAGACACCTTATTTTATCCGGGCTAATTTTTTTAGCAACCAGGCTAATTTTCCATGGTCTAAGCATTTTTGACTTATCCATCATTAATCAAAAACTCGACTTTAGCTTATTTCTTTGTATAAAAAAAAGGATCAAAACCCATGTCAAATTATGAATTTAGACTTTTAAATTAATTATAACATTTTTTTTAAAGTCTAAATTGGATCAAAAAAGTCAATATCATATGATCACCTTACTCCCTAGCTTGTTAACCAATATCACCATCAGCCACTCTATTTGCTAGAAAATCATTTCAACATTTAAACCGGCCACCCTATGCCCATCGAATTGGTAGCAAGTTACTCCATACAGCCACCCTATAGCCACCAAGCTGGCACCACTTTGTCCCCCTTAAGAAATGACCAAAAACACCTCCAAATTGGCTCTAAAATGCTGGTATAAATAGACCACTTCTATCTCAGCTAAAAAAGGTTAGATTCCAACTCATTTTCACTTCCAAAACACATTCATATATTATAAAACCAAATCCCGTAGCTCTTTACTCAGTACCTAAAACTGGCCCCAAAACACTCATTTTCAACCCCCACACATTCTGAAAAATCACCCTTATCCATACCAAAACCAAAACCTCATTATTTCTCTCTTTTTCTTACTTATTAACAACAAGGAGAGGAGGAAAATTCAAGCCATCTCCACTACTCTAATTATTTGGCCAAGAAGTGAAGTTTTGTTGGTATAACTTCTCACTTTATCACTTTCATTTTCTATTTTTTCAGCATTTTCATCACTTTAGTGAGCTCTCCATTTTTCCATTACCCTTTTAGGATTATTATGCATTATTGTGGCTTTTGGTTATGGTAGTTTAGGATTTGGATGCCTTAATGCCCCTTT
>JAQSVH010196866.1:0-16806 GCA_029448705.1 Adansonia digitata | reverse complement strand
TGTAAACATTAAAAATACATTATGTAATCTATATTTTAAACTTTAGTAAAAAATATTAAATTACTAATGACTAAATTAAAAAAAAAACTAATGATTAAATTTAAAAAAAAAACTTTTATAAAAAATAAAAAAAAATAATTTGAGCAAGCTTAAATGATCTTGAATTATCCTTTTATAAATACTGACGGACTTAATACTCATATTTCAGATAAAACTTAGACAAACCTAAATAATATTAATCATATAATTAAATTCAATCTGATCCGACTCATAAACTCTTTTACTCGTCATTGTAGCCCTTCACTATTTTTCTTGCCTTGAAATTTAGAAACAACAATATATTCATGCCCATCACTTGGCATTTCTTTTTTTTTTTCTTTTTTCAATTTCAACATCCTAAGACTAATATCTAACTTGGGTTTTTTTAATACATGATTTCATTTTTATAAATTGAAAAAAAAATCGAAGTTTACAAATAAGTTAAGAGAGATTGCTGCATGTTTTGTTATATTTTTATTTTTATTTTAATATAAGTGTATATGTCATCTTTAGATCTTGCTTATAAAATTTTTAAATTTATTCATAATTAAAAATATTCATGATTTGGACCAAATTGGGTTGAGACTTGAAATTTTTTGAATTATATATCTTTGCTCGAATTTAGTCTAACTCGTAAGTTTGAAGTATAGTTAAAAATAATAAAATATAAAAAATATATTTTATAATTAAATTTAAATATATTTTTATAATTGATTTTTTGTTATATGAATAGTGATTCAGGTTGAATTTATCGAGCCAAACGAATTATCTAACTCTTGAACAAGTTAACTCATAATTTATGAAATAATATTTTTAATACAAAGAAGGTCGTAGCCTGAGGTTAAGAAAAGATTGCAGATGTTGGGAGTTGAATGTTAAAGTTACTATATGTTAATTGACTACATAAACCAATTAAGTTAAACTCAAGTTTGATGTACGAAATAATTTTTATATATCAAATGCACCGTATAAGTGGAGTTAGATATTATGTATATATATATATGTATATATATTAATCTCATGGTCTTTTACTAACAAAAAAGATTGTAATCAATATGTAAATGTAAGTTTGTCAATTTATAGTAAGCTTGGGTCAAGGGTCACCTGGAATCCATTTCAATCCAAGAAATATAACAGATAGCATAACCAATTAATCGTTAAAAAGTTGACGAAAATGTTAAATAACCCAATTTGTAAATACTTGCTCGAATGATATTGAACAAAAGTAACAAGCAAACGAAATATATATATGTGTGTGTGTGTGTTAAATCTCGGTTATAAGAATTTGCATATATATCATTTGAGGCGATTGTTTCTATATTACTGACTTTATTGAATAATGAGATGAAAAATAGAAATAGAAAAGAATGTTATTCTAAACTAAACTAATGAAGAAAAGTTTGTATGAGACAACTATGCTCCGATTATATATATATACACACACACACACACACACACTTAAATTAATAGGTTCTTTTCATTCAAATCCAATTCTTGAAAATATTGAAAGAAAACAGTTCTCCAATTTAATTTGATAATTTTATTTACAACTTGTAATTCTTTCTTTCTTTATATTTTCATCTTTCATTCCACATATAAAGAAAGAAAAATAACTATTATTTTGACTTTTTTTTTCTTTATTTTTTTATACCAAATATAATATAAAAGAAATAGAACATGGTTTTAATTTTTTTTTTTTTGAATGGAGAACATGGTTAATTAGAATTTGGATTTGGAACAAAATTTAGTAAATCCTTCTAAGCAAACTGCCCTTTACCCAAACCAATATAGTTGTAACCGACCTCTTTAATCTAAGCAACCAATCAATTTAAAAACACAAATAATATTAATAAATCAATTAATAAATAAAATGTGATAATAATGACCTTTTGCTTTTCTTAAAAGGAGAAAATGAGTGGAGAGTAATATATATATATATATATATATTAATGTCATGAAACTATAAGAAGGCCAAACTTTGGCCACCACCCCAAAGAAGCTTATGGGGCATGGCCTATAAATAAATACTAGTAATTACTAAAGAAATGTCATCTTCTATACAACCAATTAAAACCAAATTAGGAGCAAACATCAGACAGTTGTACTGTCACTTTCCCTTCTTATCTTCTCCCTCCTCCACCATGTGACCTCATTTGTTGGCCTAACATATCTTTAACTTCTCAAAAACCTAGTCAAAATCTATCTCAATTTCTTATCTTAAAATCAAGACAAATAGTATAATCCTATAAATCAAGACCCAAAAAGTTTTGCCCCAATACCCAATCATTAAAATGAAGAAGTTTTGAAATTATTTAAATTTTAAATTCAAATCTCATCATATGTAAATTTGTTTGAATTTATTAGGTTTAATTTATTCTAAGTAATATATGTTCATGTAATATATATTAATTATTTAATTATAACTGTAATTTTTACTTATACATGTAATTTTATTTTAAAAAACCCAATATCATTGCCACAAAGGTTGACCTTAATATCAATGTCAAAAACCAAAATCAACACCCATCTTCATTGCTCTTTTGCCTATAAGCATTCGTTGAACATATGAAGTTAGTGATAGGAAAATAAGAAAAAAAAAAACAAAAAACCAATAATTAGGGGAGGAAGAAGAGGGTACTTCTTTTTTGATACATGTATAGAGTTCATGTTTAATACACTAGCAGTTTTTAACTTCACAATTAAGTTAAAAATTATCACAAATTTTAATTTTTAAAATTTTTTATTATATCTTAAAACATATACGTTATTTTTCCTAAGTCTAATGATAGAATCCAATAATTTAGCTGTGTGTCATATTAGTACTATAATAATGTTTTTGGTTTAATAAAACCTACAAGGTTAGAGATCAAATAAGATTCCATAATCAAGGACCCACAAATGGATAGAAATATATAATTTTGCATCATAAATGATTGAATATTAAATAAGTTGCTTGTCTTGTCTTGTTTTGCCCATGTTGTTTAGGTACATTGATATAGGAGCTTAAAGATAATCTTTTCTTTAATCCTTTTGTAATCATATATTAAAACTTTAGTAGGTACATCATAGATTAAAAATAATGGGTGATAAATGTTGGCAAGCAAATTTAACAATGCATCTCATGATTGTAATGAAATAATAAAAATTTCCTCCATGATGGAGCAAAACCACTAATAGTGACACTTAGAATAAATAATTTTTTTTTTAAAAAAAAGATTAGCTAAATACAATTTAAAACTTTGTTTTTCCACTCATAATTTAACTTGATTAAATATTTATAATAAATATTTTGTTGACTAGAAGATACAATAAAAAAATTATGGCAACATAGCAATCTCATGAATAAAAAATGCAAATATATTGTAATTTTTTATCCACACAAGATAATAATAATAATAATAATAATAATAATAATACAAAAGATTTTATAATTTGACGATAGAATAAAAAATCATAAACACTAAAATTTAAACTTAAATTTATTAAATATAATATTTTAAAATTAAATGTATAAATTAATTAAATTAAATTTTAGATTTAATATTGCAATAATATTGTATCAATGGCAACAAAGTATGTGTCTAAAACTAAGAAAAAAAAATTCATTTGATTAATATTGGAAATAATAACTGATGAGGACATAAAGGTTTTTGAAAGGGAAAGTTATACATGAAATAATGATGGTTTTGTCTTTTTCCTTCCAACACCAAAACCCACCTCTTTATGAGACCGTTGTGGTTGGAATTTTCTTTGGGGGGTATCTATTCATTTATTTATTTTAAATTGGGCAAAGCTAAACATAATTTTCCAATAACATTGTTTTTTTTTTATTATTATTTTTTAAAATTTGTTTCCTTATCAATGATGCCTTAGACCCACTTTTGTAAATATAATTTCATAATTTAACTCTTTCATGATAGTGTTTTTATAGTACATGTAAGATTGTAGAACTTCATGAAAATTCTTTGACCCATTAGTATATTATTTAATGTTACTTAAATTTATCAAGTATATCAATAAAATTTTTTTAACTCTATAAATAAAATTAAAAAATTTATTACATATTTTATTTATAATTTTATTATATTTTAATATAAAATAAAAATATATGACATTTTTAATCATGTTATGAATTTAAAAAATTCTACCGTTAATATAATAAATAATTATCTTTCAAAATAATTATTTATGCATACAATGTCATATCTCCCTTTTTTTAAATTTATTTTATTAAATCTATAAATTAAATATCAGAGTTATCTTAAGATGATTCTTATTAAGTTTTAACTTTGTGTCCTATATTGCATTATATAATGATTGATATTTATTTAAAAACAAAAATAGACTTTTAAATATAAAAAGGCAACAAACAAAGGGCTTGCCTGGGAGCCCATGGTTGTCGATCCACTGCCGTCGCCTCGTCGGTGCCGGGTTGGCACATTGCTGCCTTCGACAACGACGTCCGCCAACGTCAATCGCAATATTATTAAAAAAAAAAATCTAACTAAAATTATAAGCCAAAATCATTAAGAGGAGGTCAAAAAATTTTTAAAAACAAAGCTGAAAAGAAAAATAACAAGAAATCAAAATGGCATATATATATATATACACACACACAAGATAGAAAAATTATGAATTAAATTTCATAAATATATATATATATATACAATAATTGAATAAAATTTAGTGATGATCCATAAACTTTTATCAATCATTTATTTTCAGTCATCATATATAAAAAGTAGTATTTATCATCCATAAGTTGAATTAAAGTATTTTGATTTTTATTTACTATTTGTAACTTTTTTTTTTAAATTATCATTCATGCACTTTTAAGTCAAAAGTAAAAAAAATAAATAAATAAATCCATCTAGCAACATCAGCATATGTAGACATAACAGAATTCATATGTTAATTTTTATCAGTTTTATGTGTATTAATTTTTTTTAATGTTTTTAAAAAAATTATGTAACACGCATATACTTTTTATTTAATATGCTTTAAGTTTTTTTTTTCTTTTAAATGAATGTTTGCAACTAATGTCTTCGAATTAATAAAAAAATTCAAATCTTTTTTATTTTTTCTCCCAAATCTCTTTATTTTTTTCAGATAAAAATAAGTTTTATTCCAATATATATATAGAGAGAGAGAGAGAGAGTATGCAACATAAAAATTATTTTGATATTTCAAAATAAAATTTAATTTTGAAATTTATTAATATTATATGACTTAATGCCTTTAAAATTAATTTTTGCATTCAATTTTTTAATTTCTTTAAATTATTAATATTATATATATTTTTCATTTTTTAACACAAAAATTAATAAAACCTAGGAAACCAATGGTTGCAAATTCTTAAAATTTAGGAGGTTTTCCACAAGGGTTCCTTATCATAAGGAAAAATAATGTTGAATGATTGGGGTTAGATATCATCAAACTTAAAACATAAGCCCCAATCACTTGTCTTGGTTGCCCACTTTTCAGCCCAGGTTTGAAGCCATGAAGGAGATTTGGCTTTTGCTCATTGTCACCTTTTCTATTTTCATTTTCTTTCAGCAATCTGGATCAAATTATTTTCACTATTTGATAAGTCTTATCTAACTCAAAGTTTAACTAAATTAATACATTTATAATCTTTTTTTCTTATTCTAAAACTATAATCTTTTTTATATAAAAAAAATATCATATCAAATCAAAAGACTTAAAATAAATTCAAAGTTTAACTTAATTAATTCATGTACTTATTTTTAAGACATAAAATCTAATAAGTTAAGGGTTCAAACCCTAAAATCTATGGCTCTTTTTCTCTTTCCCCGAACTACGATCTTGTTTGTTAAATTAAAAAAAAAAATACATCAAGTCAAAAGACTTGAAACAATAGCGTAGAAATCTTTTAATTCTCTTGTTTCCATGAAATATTCAAACTGTAATTGGGTTATTGCAAGTAATTCAAAACATTGAACCTTTCAAGCTGTGGTCTGGATCAATGGTTTTGACTTCCGAGCGTTTATGTTACTTGGTGCTCAATTTCAGGAGAATTGTCTTTGTCTGGATAGGTGAGGTAATAGAATCAATTAGGAAAGGATAAGATCGTATGATGTCTCGATAACATGTAAGAATTTAGGGGAAGACAGCCTCCAAGATGAAATTCAAAATGAAAGTTTTTCTTCAACTACAAATTCTAGTTCAACAACAACAACAACAACCAAAAAAATAAAAAAAAAATAAAGAAGTTAACATTTCCGTGCCCATTACGGTTGTTGTTTTACAATTTTTATTTTTTTCATCACAAATATTTACCGTCAATATTTATCATAATTAACTATGATAATATCCATTACATCTAACTACGGTAAACATAACATGACAAAAAACACATGCATAACTATTATTTAAATACTTGGTATCTATACTCACTTATGCCAAGAGTTCTTGCTACATTTTTTTGGGAAAATTTTGTATGCAGCTAGAAATTTATTATTGTTTATTCAATCCACCATATTCCATGAGACATTGAGCAATATATTAACAGGAAATCTTTAAAAAAAAATTAAGCTATCAACCAAAATTCCATGTTAATTGCATTCCCAAAGTCATTACTTGAAGAAGAATTATTAGCATTTTCAATAAACTCAATAAAAGCAATAAACTGTTGAAAGTTGTCCCAATCATCCGAAAGCCTAAAGCCATAATCACAGAAAGAAAGAAAAAGAAGAGATAAAGTGGCATGAATTTCCAAAGAATTCTTGATAAAAATTTTAACCATAAATGAATTAATGTACTTTAATATAACGGAATTGAATGAACTTATGCTTTCAATTTTAGTTCATACAATTTATTAAGTTGCGACTGACACCATATCGAATAATAATAATAATAATAACTTGGTTTCAATTTGATTATGTAAGTGTATAGTTGTTTTGGGCTTGAAATTGAGTTAATTAAAAAAAAAAATTGGCTTTCAGTGTGGTTTGGAGGGTTAGAATAAAAGAAGATATTTGTATTTATTTTCATGTTTGTTTGAAAATATTATAAAACCCTACACTTGCTTAAATATGGATTTTTTTTATACATTTGCTTATAATTGGATTGATAAAATGAGAATAGAGGTAGTTTGGTGATGATTGGATTATTTATTTGTTGCGTTTATGCTTTAATTGTTGGAAAAAAAAAAGGGTTTGAGGATAAAGTCTCTCTTTATGTTAATATATGGTAAACTCTATTTTTGATTACATTTAGGAAAAAGGGTTTTGTCCCGATCAGGCTGCAAAGTTTGATGGGGTATTTTGTAGAATCAAGACATTAACATTGTTGATTTTTTAAATTTGCAATGTAATCTTTAATTTGTTGATGCTAAAAGCACATAGAGTTATGGTAAAATATATACTATGAACAGAGAAAATTAATGTTAATAAAGCTTTATTCTTATAATAAGTTGACTTAGCTCAAACTGGATTAATTCGAGTCCAATGGACTTTTAGATATCGAAGTATTGACCGAAAAAATATATATTGGCTACGCTTACATGTACATATTTTTATGTTACTTTGTACATAAACCCTATAACTATAGTATAAAGTTGTTATGGATTAGGCTAAGGGGTTTAGGATTTACCTTCCCTTTGCATAGTCATGTACATCATATTATTGTAAAGAGCTATGTTAGCTAGTGTGAATAGGCCAGTTTATGGGGATTATCTGTTACTATTCAATAATAAAAAATATTTTATTTAAATTTAATTATAAAAATATATAAATATTAAAATAAACTTTTTTATTAATTTATGAAAAATATTCGAGCTTTTGAATTTAATTGGATTCAAGCTTAGATAAAAAATTAAAAAATTTTCGAATCATGGACAAACTAATCCGCATTTCTAAGTGTGAAATAATGAAATTGTTAGTATTCATACATTAAAGACTTTTTCTATCAATCTATATATTTAAAACCTTATTCATTAAAGATCGAATGTAACTGAGTGCTTAATTGGATGCCGAGTTATAAATATTGTTAAGTTTTAGTGAAATACCTATAGAGTTCGCTAATTGTACATGTACTTATATTTTATCTTAATAGTTGCAGGCTACTTTATGCATCAACATTCAAAGAATACCTAGATAAAGTGGTTTGTAGTTTGAAAGTATATTTTTGATTGATGTTTTAGGGTAAGGGTTTTAGATTAAGGTTATATGATAAAAATTTATGGCATAAACTTGTGTACTTTATTAGAATTTTCTGATTCAAGTTTTTGTTCATAAAATCAAATTCAGTTGTGTCTATATGTTGTTGTTGACTTGTCTATTAACCTTGAAATCTTACAAGAAAGTAAAGTCAATGTCTTAACATACAAGCGACTGTCAATTGAGTATTAGCTCAGATAGCATGTTGTTGTCAGACTTTTGAAGGTTACGAGTTTAAGACTGTTTAAATGCATAATGTCATTCTTAGATGCATTAATAAGATAGGGATTTGGAGGTCATTTGCAGATTAAAAACTTAAAAAAAAAAACAATTTGAACAAGTGATTCGTAAAAGAATCTATTGTGATTACTATATCAACGTTTAGCAATATTTAAAAAATCAGACCATAAGTTAAATTAGTGAGACTTTCGATTATCGATTATTAAATATGTAATTTTAATAGTGAATAAGTATTAAATATAATAAATAATTTATAAAATTACGTATTTGACTAAATGGTATGATTTTTAATATAGATTCAAGGGGTTAAAGATTTAAATCTCATCACTTACAATAAATTAAATTTGTAAAAATAAGTATAAAATTGATTCTTCTGAGTTTTACCATTTTTTAATGATTTGAAAATTTTTCAATTTAATGATATATACCAAACTAAATAAACCACCAATTCTAGATTCGACCCATCAATCGAGTTTTTTTTTTTTTTTTTAGAGTTCTGATGCTTAGCTTGACATTAACAATGGCAACTCCATAGATTATATTGGGTAAAGAAGAGTTGGTGTAATGTTGAATGAGAATAGTAGCTTACGAGAATTAGTGCAAAAAGTTGGGAAATTAGGGAAGAATATAGTAGGAAATATGTGTAAGTATACATTGGATTTCACAATAATAATAATAATAATTAATTAATTTGGTCAATAATGCTGGTTTGAAAGACTTGCTAAAGTTCGGTGATATATTATCAAATTTGCTTGTATTTCCATTTGAAGTGGTCAAACCATTGAATCAAATTTCGAGACATAGAGTGAATGTATGTGAATAAGCAAGATAGTAACAAAATATGATATATTTGAGTAATAACTTTTTATTTTTTACATCATTCCAAATTTTTTAATAAATAGTTTTTATAAATTTTTTTATATATTTAAAATTTTCAAAATTTTATATTATTATAAATATTTTTTTATTTTATAAAATTTTCTCGTTTATTTTGATATTTTTATAAATTTTTTTAAGTTTTATTTTGATTTTCATAATTTCTTTTTTTTTATTTTTTAATTTATTCCTCCTCAGTCCTAATAAAAGAAGTGCTCAATTAATGTGATATTTTAAAGATGAATCATATTTTTATTAATTATTATTTTATTATATTATAATTTATTTAATAATATTAATGCGAAGTATCAATTTATTCGATAAAATTGTAGTTAAAGTACATGATGATGAACAAAATTTTAAATACCTCATGAAAAAATTGAAAAATAGCATACGTGAAGGATCAGTTTTATTTCAAGCCAAAGAATAAATAAAAATAATTAATAAATAAAAAATAACAGCAAAGTGCCATGTTATAAACCACGTCACCAGCAACAATGTCAAAGACAGCAATGCCCTCGGCTCTCTATTTAAATTTATATATAATCTCAATTATTATTTAACAATAAAAATAATATTTTTATTTAAATTTAATATTAATATAAAATAATTTTTTAATTTTTATTTATTATTTATTTTCTGCGCTGCAATTAAGTTCCTTTTTTCTTCAAATATTCTAAAAAAATGGGAATGTCTCTCGATCCACCCCGCCCCCCTCCCCCCACGCAAGAAACCCATTGCTCCTCCGTCACGACCACGCTAGCCTCCATCACCACCGTGCATCATCAGCTCAGCCGAACCTTTCAATCCAGGTTAAAAAAATATACGGAACTTTTATTTTATTTTTGCTTGATCGACTTCTTTGATAGATTTAAGATATAAAAGGTTTGATTTTTTTTTCTTTTTTTTTTGAAGAGAGAGAAAAAGATGGGGGCTTTTATATTGAAGTCTTGGTTCATCTTATTTCCCGCAAAGGAATATACGATCGTGGTGGTTGGATTGGATAATGCAGGTAAAAAGACGACGCTTTATAAGCTTCACCTTGGAGATGTTGTTACTACCTACCCTACTGTTGGTAGCAATGTTGAAGAGCTTGTTCATAATAACATCCGCTTCAAGGTAATCTTTTTTTAGATGTTACTTCCAATTCTTCGATGATTTAATTTCTGGGTTTTTCATTTTTTTAATCTTTTTTATTTAATTTGTGGACATATTATTTATTTTTTCCGAAGAATTTGGTGGGTTACAGTTAAAATTTCAAGAAGCGTATTAGCTTCTTCAAAGGATTGTGTATTGATGCATTACTTAAATGGTTTGAATATATATATATATATATATATATTATAGCTATTTGGTTGTTAAGGAAAGTTATATATATATATAGCTGTTTGGTTGTTAAGAAAAGTTTGAGGGGTTGAGTTGAATATGTTTAAAGCTTCATAAGTTTTTGTTTAGTTTTCATGTCGTGATTATATATACCCATCAGAATGAAATATTTTCTGATTGTGATCCATGGTAAATATCTTTTTGATTGTGATTTTTTATGAGTATTATGAAATTAATCCTCAAATTTGAAAGGAAGTTAGTTAGCACATAGCTTTCGATGCTTTAAAATTGGCTTTTGAAACTTGTTCGATGCATAATCTTAAGCAAAGTTAGTCGGTCTGATCTCTGGTTAGAATACCTTGTTTGCATTAGTCTTTATAATGATTCATCAGAAACTCGGAAACCAAATTGTTGCTGTTTTGTACCGAAGGAGGTGTTTTTATGTTTATTTGGCAAATAGAGGTTTACTGCAAGAAGCCGATGAGTATTTAGATGTGCAATATGGCTTTGGTCGAATGATTGTGATGTGTCTCATATCTGTTTTACCCGTTCATATGTGCATGTCAATCTGTAATGAATGGTGCATCAATTGCTTTGGTACTGCCTACTTACAATTTTATAAGCTCCTTTTATTGGTTCCACAGATATGCTTATAAATTTTCTGAATGGAAAGTCGCATTATATTGTTTCATTTACTCCTATCTTTACAGCATAAGGTTTCTTTAAGAGACTTTTTTGCCTGTAAGCAAGGTTATATCAAAATGGCACATGAATGCTTTTCCATATATAGTATGTTTTGAAGTAAAAGAGACAATGGCACATTAAATATGATCAATTAAGCCTGCCACCTTTTTTCACGATGTTGATTGGTTTGGTCTATTCTTACTCCGTTCTTGGTTTGCCTTTACATTTATTTAATTTTGTTGTCCAGATTGAGTTACTCTTTCTCATTTGGTACTCTAATTACTATATGAAGTAACTTGATGGTAGAATGCAATCGAGCTAGCAAGTATCGGCTTTGATTGATTCTCTGTGTCGTTGATCTTAGTCCTGCTATGGTATTCAGCTTGCCCTAAGATCCTACTTTCAAGCAGTCCTTTTATTGTGGGACTCATCTTAAGAAAAAAGTTGAGACTGCAAACTCGATACGACTTAGCTCGATATATTCTTTTTCGTGGAATTATGTGCTATGCTAAAAAGCAGAAAAGAGTAGAGAGCGCCATTGAGGAGGTTGAATGTGATGGTTTTGTTTTGATTTTATGAATCTGCTGAGCACCTAAATATTTGTATTTGCCTTAGGTCTGGGATCTTGGTGGACATGACTAAGAATATCATGGGCGATGTACTATCGCGGAACTCATGCTGTTATCGTTGTGATAGACAGCACCGATAGGGCCAGGATCACCGTTTTGAAGGACGAGCTTTTCAGGTTGCGCAGACACGAGGACCTACAACATTCTATTGTACTTATCTTTGCAAATAAACAAGACCTAAAAGATGCAATGACCCTGGCTGAGATCAGCGATGCATTCTCACCCCACAGCATAGAAAACCATGATTGGCACATCCAAGCCTGCTGTGTGCTTACCGGAGATGGGTTGTACAATAGTCTAGGGTGGACTGCGCAGCTTTTACCGGGAAAGCGCCAACTTGAGAAGGTGAGTATCAATCAAAGAGGGTTCATTCTTCGTATATTATGAGATTCAGATGACAAAAACTGGTTCAACTTTTTTGTACCATATACTGTGTGAGCTGTTCTTATTAAAATTTGTAGATTGTTTTCGTAGTTCAATTTTCTTTAAAAAAATGACATTTCCTGCACAATGAAGCTTTTCATATAAAATTTGATAATGAAGAAAATGTTGCTACAAATAGGATTCCAACAAAAAAATGCTGTAAAATGTTCATTTCCTGCACAATGAAATATTTTATAAACATCAAAGATGACTATTGCTCTAAACATTTGTAAGCCTCTTTGAATTACAGATAATAATAGTCAAATCTTCGAATCAGTGATACTTTTTTGTCACAATATCCAACATTTGCAACCTCGAGCTTCCCGGGGGCCTTCAAACCATTGATCCCACGACGGATTTAGAGGGCCATTTGTTCTGTCAACCAAATGATGGAAGTACAATTTTTTGGAATTATGAGCGAAGCCTTCAAAAGAACTACAGCAAAAGTAAAATTAAAGAGAAAAAAAAAAAGAAGGGATGTTAAGGGATTTGCGTATGTACATGGGAAGTAGTGGATCAGGTCTACTTTCAACATTACTCAGCATCCTGCCATGCATAATCAATCAAAATTGAATCAGCTTTGCCCTTAATTTTCATGCTAAAGAGAGCAAATGAAATATCAAAGTGTTCTTCATACTTACTCTTTGCATGCAGTTGATGGCTTATCCATCCTTTCTAGCATCTCCAGCTCTTCCTATGTACTCAACAGAATATTACGGAAGGTCGACAAAACTAGTAATTTGTCTAATATTGGCAAAAAAATAATATTTTATGTTCGGATCTTAAGTATGTGCAGTAACCACGAAACATCAACCGCAGGAGCTTATCAAACTGATGGCTGCATTCTTGATGTTTTCCTTTTAATATATGAGACTCTCAGCATAAAACGAGGAAAAAAAACTATGTAATTCAAGCAAATCTGCATTTTCAGATGTTCACTAATATGTTAACACGGTACTAACTTAAATTTTCGAAGGAGGCTTTGTTTATTGCAAGCCAAAATCAGTTGGTTCTGGCTACAACTGACAGAATATACAATTTGCGACACAAATATGCGAAAGCAGCCTTAAAATTGTTAACAAATTGCCTCTTCCAATCTACAAGAGAAAGAAAACATAACCTAATAATTATATCTAATTTAACCGAAGAAGTTTAAGAAAATTCCATGACAGTAGAGCACACGAACATACATCATACAAAGTGGGAGTGATTGCAGTAGGAGGAATATGGAAAGGAACATGACAACTTATATTACAGTGCCCTAAAAGCACGAAAATAAACAATTTCATTTTCTTCTGCTCATCCTTGGATTCGCAAAAAGAAAAAAAAATGGTGCAAGTAGGGGGAAATAAAAGAGGGGAATGGAGAATGACTCTTTATATAATTTACAAGTAGCTCTCCTGGAAAATATTTTACCCTGCAATGTTTCCATGGGTTTGGAGCAATCAAACAAAGTTTTCCTGAAATTTTCAGGAGCTTCTTCAGAATGGCAAAATCTTTTGGAAAGGAAACTTGAATTTGTGATCTATGTTGCTTCCACACTTCATTTTTTTCTATGAATTACCCATGTCCAACATTATAACACATTTTCGGATGTAAGTATGGGATATAACCCTCCAATGACCCTCCAAATAAATGAAAAAAATTTGAAATAATCAAACATACTTATGTTGGACACGTACTTATATCTAACGCTCGTCTAAGTCTGAGTAACATAGATTGTGACTATAATAAGTCAAAAGTTCAATCTTTTTTCCCCCACCCCCTCCTTGTCAGCAAAACAATATAAAAATCCACTTAAAGAGATGTTCACCTAAAACCAGTATAATAAATTCTTTCCATCTTGCAAACGACTAGAAACACCAACCATTAACTTTTGATGGATAAATTTCAAGGCTAGTTCCAACCAAAACAAATTTCCCCAATTTTAATTGTTCAGGTTTTGGATCCAAATAACATTTGAAAGAAACCTACTCACCATTTTGGTGATAATGGTAAGTTCTTAAGCTTCAAAAACCAAAGCAATAGTGCATTCATATTACAAGTTAATATAAATGACGGTGTAAGCTTCTCTTTGCTGCATGCATATCTCATCCCAATAGATTATTAAGTGTAGAATATCATTGTTAGCTCCCAAAAGTTAGAAAAAAGGGGTGGGGGCACTGGGAATTTCATATAAATCAGATATCACAACTACATCCAAAATGCGTCCGATGGAAAAAACAAAAAACGAAGGGTGATGAGGTGTAATAAACATTGAGAGGGAGCACAAATTAACGAACTCAATTAACTGAAAAGAGGATGACAAAATCATAATTCAAACAGTAGAGAACTAGCAACCTAACAGGACTGAAAGTTCTTGTATCTCCGACAGAAATACGAGTACCTTGTAAGTCCGAAAATAGGGTCAGCAGACAGATGCCTTAAACATTAGGGCTTCTAGATGGGCTAGGGACAGTAACACTAAAGATAGCAGTTCCAGTAAAGGAAGAAGCAATTGAATGGTCAAGTCGACACCAGTTTAGTAAGGACCTATTGAAGAAAACCGAAGCAAAGGCCTTGAATTGATGGAAGTGAAGAAAATGGCTACATCATTTAAGAGAATTTCTTTGGATAGAAGCAAGCAGGCTCAACTTTGTTGTTAAATCAAGAGGCGACCTATGCACTGAAGGTGATCTAAAGCAATATTATCTGCTTCGAACTTTTCCGTATTTAATACCCCTGATCAATCAAAAATCAATAAATAAATATATCCAGGATATTGTCGCCTGCCTAGCAAAAATAAATTGAAAATGAACGTAAAAAATTTAGCCTAGTTGATTCATAGAGCCTTCCTATAAGAGGTGATATCAATAAGTCTGAAGTTCAAATCCCACTACAATCACTCCGTTATCCTGGGGTAAATCAAGTTCTTGCATAAGATAAGTTCTTTGACACCAGAAGGATTTAACTCAAGATCTGGGGCATTTGCTTCATCCATATCCAACTTGAAACTTCCAAAATAAGAGACAAAATTCAGGTGACTTTAACAATGACAAGGTATAGGCAGTCGAGTTGTTTATAACACACTGATACCAGTCACAAGTCAAAACCTAACATGAAGATTAGTCATTTCAGATTCAAAGAAACAATCAGATAATCAACCCAATTCAAAACAATAAAAGGAAAAAAAAAAAACAACAATCCAAGAATAAAAAGGATGAGCTTTTTACATACCTCTAAGAATCTAGCTTCTTGCTCTTGTCTTTTCAGTTCAGCTTGTATCCTATGCTTCCCTCTGGTATCAGCTGATTGAAAAGATTGAAGACGCTGGGGAATCAGACTCACCACGGATTGTGACCGACCGGATTGCATCTCCTTTATAATACAATTCAATACGATCCGAAACAACTAACAAAGAGGGGGGAAAAAAAAAACAAAACGCCAAAGCTTTTTAGTTTTGGACAAATTTACAACCTTTGAAGAAACAAAAAAAGAAAAGGGCCAAAAGTTAAAGCTTGTTTTCAGGTTGTTGTATCAGAAAAAACATGAAAGCAGAGAGGCGGATAAGGTTGTCCCACAAATCCTCATTGATCCCATCAAAGAAAAGCTTACACTTCGTCAACCAAGTACCTGTCTGTTTGAAAACAAAAAGGCAAAGTACAGCAAAGTACTCTTTTTTCCTTCTGTTTTCCTTTTAATTCCTCTAAAAGTACTTTTACCCAGCTTTTTCCCACGCGATGTTTCATACTTTCACTTTTGAACTGACCTGTGAGTTATTAACTCTGCTGAGGATATTAAGCAATTAAATTTTTTTAATTCGTAATTTTAGGAATTTATGCGTCATAACTTACAAGTTAGTACTTAATTGATTTAATTTTTTAAAAAATAAATAAAATCATAAATAAAAAAATAAAAGTTATTATATTTTTCAACGTTTTATATAATAATTTTCTTAAAAATTAGGGAAAAAAAACTAAAATTTCTATTACATGTTTTTAAAACACAATTTATTACAAAATATATAATCTTTTAATCGTAGTGAGTGTGCAAAATTTTAATATCTTTTGTAGTTTTGGGATTTTGAATTATTTTCTAATTATAAATTTCAAATTTAAAATTGCTTGATTAGAATTATAGGTGAAAAGATTTCGTCTAATATGTTCTTATATATATTTAATTTGATTTGATTTAATTTTTTTAAAAAATAATTAAAATTGGATTGGTTTTACATTTTAATTGAATTTTTGGATTACTTTAATTTAATATATTAATAATTTGTGCACTTTTAGGACTTAAGATTCCTCATATATTAGTTTAAGGTGGATTATGGATGTAAGCGAAATTGAAAACAATGGAAGTTTGGGTTTAGTTATTATAGAGGTAAAATTGAAATCAACTGAAAATAAATGTTTAAATAATAAAATAAA